>JAGWEN010000093.1:95459-309160 GCA_018703685.1 Orius laevigatus | reverse complement strand
GAAGTGGGAGATGATGGAAGAGTAGGGTAGATAAGGGGGATGGTGGAGGGAGGTGATTAGAGGGTAGGGGAGTTAATGGGTGGTAAATCAGGTAATGGATGGTGGGGGAGGTAATGAGAGGAAGTTGGAGATGATGGAAAGGTAATGGGAGATAGGGGGAGGTAATGGTAGGTTGGGTGAGGTAATGGAGGAGGTGACGAAAGGGTAGTGCAGGTAATGGGTGGGGAGGTTATTGGAGGTGATGAAAGGGTAGGGGTAGCGATGGGAGTTTAGGGGAGGGAACGGGATCTGGGGAATTGATTTCGAGTGGTGTATTTCGCGGTTGTGACTGGGTCTGTAGATCCCCGGATTTTTTAAAAAGTTCAATTTATGTTGTTCCTCCTCCATTTATTTTTGAAGTTAATTTCCATCTCGTGGGAAACGTCATTTAATTGAACTTCCCGCGTAGAATCTAGAAGTTGATTATTTACAGCCTCGTACGTAACTTCTTGTTTAAGTCGATATCTTGTTTGGCTCAAAAGGAAGATTACATTACAACACAAAACAGTTATTAGAGCATTATGAACAGCGTTTGAGATTCAAATGGAATTATTATTCTGATGGATTTCCCTATATGGAGCTTATGCCATTCAAATACCTTTTCCCCGAGTCCAAAAATTGAAAAGCATGCTTTTCCGATACATTTACGTTTGAAAAGGGTTTTATTTTTCGGTTGATGAATTAGCTATCGACATTTTTATTTTTTTTTATTTATTTTTTTTTTTTTTTAATATAATTCCGGTTGGTAGATAAACAAACATTAAAATAAAATAAAAAAAAAATGAGTCCCGCGGCAGCAGGACTAAAGAGGTAGATTTCTTTCAGATGGTTAGATCTCGAAGTTTCTAAAATTCGAAGAAAAAAAAATCATCTGTTTCCCGGTAAAAATTCAAAAATTTTCTTTTTTACCTAGATTCAAATCTATTACACCCAGCTGATCCAAACCAACTTTAAATCTTTCTTAGACATCCCCATAACATCACTTTTAAGTTTGAAAGCAATTGGATGAACGGTTTAGGAGATACGCAGTTTAGGCCCTAAGTAAAGTACCAAAACCGCTGGTCCGATTTCAGCCGTTAACGAACTCATAAATTCTATTAGTTTAAAAGCCCTAAATACCGAATTTCATGATCGTCAAGTAAAAATTACTCAAGTTATCGTGCGAATATATATATATATACATATATATATATATATATAAACTTTTGAGTTGAGGGTGGTTTTGGGGTCCAGGGGGTCTGAAATGAAAACCTGTCACAAAAATTTTTGATTCTGAGACTACTGCCCCCATTGCAATAGGTAGATTTTCTGAAAGAAATCTACCTAAAACCCATTTAAAAAATTAACATAAAACTAATTTTTAAATAAAATAAAAATATGATCAAGCCAGGGTGCTAAAATTTAAAATTTTGTTTTTAAATTTTTTAGTTAATTAGTTTTATAGTAAAGTGTCATTATTTATTTTTATCCTTTCTCTACTGTTTAAAGGCCATAATTTCATTGTCCAACATATTTTTGAGGCAAATAAAGCGTGAAAAGTTTATAATGAAGCGTGATATTGGATTTCGAAGGGTACAATGGAAAAATAATCCAAGGACACGAGTAAACAGGTTCATTGTTAACCACAATAAACGTTGTTTTAAAAATAAATGAAGGTCAATTACCTAAAAACAATGGAAAAAAAGTCGAATTGAGGATGTTTTCTTCATGGCAGCTCCAGACTTTCAAATCAGTTTCGGTTTGTGGAGACGAGATTCTTGACGTGCAAAACTAAAACTCATTTTAATCATTTCGCTTTGTTGATGGGGATCACCTTTGACTGAAATTCGTGCTCGAAACTTAAAAGTTTTCATAAAACGATCTTGAAACAACGTCAGTAAAATCGCGTTCTCGAGAAAATTCATAAATTATTTCGAGCTAGAGCCTTGTTGGAAATTCAGCCCAACGTTTTCGTCAAACGAATTAAGTTGGTCTAAAGCAAAAACTCATCCCCTGACATTGACGTAAACTTTGTTCCCTTGAATTTTCTCGTCTCGTTATTCCGGTCCAAAGATTTCAAAATTAAACATAGAATATTCGTGGTTATAATAATAAAAAAAATGCGTTTGAGGACATTAATCATCCGCGTAATGTGTCAGTTAAGGGGTGGAAAAAGTGAAAAAAAAAAAGAAAACGATTTTTCGAGAAAAGGAGGCTGTTATGTATGGGTTGTAAACAATAAATAAAACCCTCTTTTTGACTTATGTCTCCGAGAAGACATTCGCGGGGAAAAGCCTCCCTCGCGACAGGAGAAATCCCAAAGTCCTCGTCTGGCGTCTGGAACAACACGAAGTTGCGAATTTATGATGTGTATCGGTGTAAGGAAAGAAGGGAGAAAAAGGGACGCTTCCCGCCCACCGATGCCTTTCATCACCCGGCCACAAATCAACGCCGGAGAGGCGGAACGGAGATTTTCATCCGATCCCGAACGGCATAAAATACAAACGGCAATATTCGGACCGTTTTATCCTTTTATCTCGTCCTTCCTTTTTTGTGATCCTCCTACTCTTTATTTTATTACATTTTCCTCTCTTTATTTTTTCCTACTTTTATAATGGGCGGAACTAACTTCCGGTGAATTGGCCTCTTTTGTGGAATCGAGACCCCTCAAAATCGGAAAACTTCTCAGGGCATTGATTGGGTTTCCTGCCTTCTACCTTTTATGTACTTCCAACCTCCTGCCTCCCGCCTCCTGCACATTGCCTCCTCCATATTGCCTCCTGCACATTACCTCCTGCACATCGATTCCTGCACATCGCCTCCTGCACATCGATTCCTGCACATCGCCTCGTGCACATCGATTCCTGCACATCGCCTCGTGCACATCGATTCCTGCACATCGCCTCCTGCACATCGCCTCCTGCACATCGATTCCTGCACATCGCCTCCTGCACATCGATTCCTGCACATCGATTCCTGCACATTTCAACTCCTAATGGAACAAAAATCAAAGAAAGATTTTTTTGTATTCAAATAACTTTTGTTTGTTTGAAAAGGTTGACTTAATAATACTGCTTGAAAATGTAGCCTGCCAAATATTTCAATATTAGCATAATTGAATATTTCAAATGGAATTTTTACAATCGACAATACGAAAGGAGGGCGGGAATAAAATAAAAATTAGCATGCATTTTTGACAAAAGGGAAGGAAAAAGTTAAGAAAATTGTTAAAAGGAGAGGATCGGTGACCTCAATCCTTCTCTTTAATCCGTTCGGAGGCACTCGGATTAATGAGAGGGTACGCGGAAGATATAAATCTTCATTGAAGGCCGGATCTTAGGAGCGTCCTGGCACTAGATTCTTAACCCAGGACGAACAAAAGGGCGGGAAAAACGGTCGGGGGTGGGGGGGACGACGCGACTCCTGTGCCAAAGGAGAATTTCTCTGCTCGTCAGCTTAATACTTTTATTTTTTTCTCTCTTTTCCTTTTTTTCCCTCTCGTCTTTAATTAATTGAAAAAAGAAAACCCAGGGAATAAGAGAAGTTCGAATGGGAATTATAAAAGGGAAAACCTTTCAGACCCACTGACCTCATAACTTTTCCGGTTGGTCAACTCGAATCCAAGTTTTCTTCAATTGCAAAAACTTTTATTTTACGCCCTATTCATCCTAAAATCTTAAAAAGAAGAAAAAATAACAGTAAGTAACTAGGGTGCACAGAGGCAATAATAAGCTGCATAATTAAAAACTCACAAGACAGTCAATTTCTGTCCAAAGTAATAGAAAAGAAAATATTCAAGTCAGTGTTTCCACATTTCCTTTTTCCCTCCTTTTACAACAAAATTTCCCCTTTTTTCCCCACATGATTAAAACCTAAGCAAACCCCTAATTGAAAAGCTAATCGAATTAAAAATATACCTAAAAACCCCCAATTTAATGAAAAAGAGGCCTTAACACCCCTAATCCAATAAAAAAGAGGCCAAAAAACCCCTAATTCAATGAAAAAGAGGCCTAAAAACCCCTGATCCAATGAAAAAGAGCCCTAAAAACCCCTAATCCAATGAAAAAGAGGCCAAAAACCCCTGATTCAATGAAAAAGAGGCCTAAAAACCCCTAATCCAATGAAAAAGAGGCCTAAAAACCTCTAATTCAATGAAAAAGAGGCCTAAAAACCCCTAATCCAATAAAAAAAAGAAAGAAAAGAAGAGAAGAGAAGAAGAAGAAGAAGAAGAAGCCTAAAACCCCCTAATCCAATGAAAAAGAGGCCTAAAAACCCCTAATCCATAAAAGAAGAAGAAGAAGCCTAAACCCCCTAATCCAATGAAAAAGAGGCCTAGAAAACCCCTAATCCAATATTAAAAAAATTAAAAAAAAATAAAGAAGAAGAAGAAGAAGAAGCCTAAAACCCCCTAATCCAATGAAAAAGAGACCTAAAAACCCATAATCCAATGAAAAAATGCTTAAAAACCCATAATCTAATTAAAAAGAGGCTTAAAAACTAAGATCTAATGAAAAAGATGCTCGAAAAACCCAAACTCCAATGTAGAAGAGGTTTAAAAAACCCTAATCCAATTTTTTTCAACATTTTTTCGATTTTCCAATTTTTTCAACATTTTTCCTTAATTTTTTCCTCAAGAGGGTACTTTTTCCCTCAAAAGGGAAATTCATCTAGTAGTGGTCAAAGTATCCGGTAATAGAAATTTATCGTATTTAGCAATGGTTGCTCCTTTAAGTAAAAACCCACCCTCACCATAACGTCCTAGCCATCACGAGGTGACAAGTGTTCCCACCTCACCGCTTTTAAATGAACTTGTAGATTTCGAATTTTATCGATGAGACGTTATTTGTTTGACCATTTTCAATCCGTAATTTGACTCGTTTGTCCCGATCCTGCTAACTACTCAAAATCCAGTTGGATAAATGTTTCCCTCACGCGACAACAGTCGTTTTCCGACCATTGGATAAACACAAAGCTTATTTCTCTTCTCGAGCAGAATGACAAACAATTTTCACCCCCCCCCCTCCCATCACCCACCTCCCCCCCACACGCCCAAAGGGTGCTGCCATCAACGAAAACCGCCCATACGACCGACGCCATAATTGGATTTATTCTCGGAGTTAATTACAAACCATCCGCAATATTACTCCATTCTGTTTCGTTTTAACAACGCCCCACGAATATACGGTTACCGTAAATATTTCCTGTCGGTAATTAAACTAGCCAATAAAGGGCCTGTTATATCCGACTTGAGTTATTCTCCTACATATTTCCAACTGAAACGGACATAACAATAACGAATAAAAAAGGTACCAAGTCTTCTGAGCGACCAAAATCGAAGCCTCTTTTAATAACTCTTTTTAATTAACATTTTGACCTTGGGAAGACAGAGAGTTCATCTTTCCATGACGGTGTTTTAATTTCCTTCATTTGTGCCTTTTATAAAAACCTTGGAATTCTAGCCCAGACTCCAACCAGTAGTATTTTAAGGAGGATTCTCCCATCAGAATTGTTTGTTTCTCATTCAAGAGATCGCAGCACTATCACCCCCAAAATTAGTTTCCTCGTTTTGGGCACTAAAAATGGTCGGAAATTTTTTTTTTTTTAAAGCGCGTTCTCATTCTTTCGGAAAACTACGTGCTGTTTAGAGAGCAGTTTTTCCGAAAAAGTTTTCCTCGGAAAAATAGAAAATGCAATTTTCCACCAAAACTTTATTTTTAAAAAAACAGGTAGTCATCTTGTAGGTTTTGACGAGCTGATTCCAAATATGCTAACATAAAGACGATCGGATGGATAGATTCGTCGGTACGAGATTATTAAGGCTTAGATGCTGCGGGGTTCCGGGGAGTTAAATGAGGGGGAAGAAAAGATAAATAAACATTTTCCCTTTGCCAAGGTCAGGGTCCTTCAAACCGGTTTTTATTTCAAGGAACCATTTGCCTGCTTTATTTTCTACAATGTTATTTTTCTGTAGGTAATTTAAATTTTTATCCTTTGCAGACTGAGTTTTCTGAAATCTGACTTTTTCATCGGTAAAAATCGACAATCCAGCTCCTCGTAGCTCAGAAACGTTTGGTCCTACAAAAAATCTTAGTACAGTCGACTCCGGTTATAGTAAATCGAAAAAAGTCCCGAACTATTTTTACTATAACCGGAGTTTTACTATAAACGGAGGTAACATTTTTAGGTGGACAGGATTATTTTAGGGAATATAGATACAGAATTAATATAGATACCTAATTTTGGTCAATATTGAATAGAAAAATAAATTAATTGCCCATTATGGTTTTGTGGACTTTTAATTTAATACTGTAGGTGGGATGGTCTTTGCAGACACTGAATTTTGAACTTTCTCAAAAAATAAGTTATAGACCCACCAATCCGGGATTTCGGGACGGGGTCCGGAGCCCCCTTCAATCTGAATATCTAGGAACGCGGTAGCGTTCCGCCCCGCCAAGCAATACACGACTCGTCCCCAAAAATTATTTTGATTTTTAAGTATTTGAGGACATTTTTTCTTCTTAATGCAATTTTGAAGAAGATAAAGGTCATAGAAAATTATTTGGCTATCTTATTTTGTACAAACTAAGATCACCGCAGTCGAAATCAGGATGAACGCGTTAAAAGAAATATTTAGCCAAAGGGGAAAGTTGCAATATAGTGCAATTTAGTGGGAGTAGTGCAAGGCGAAAATTTTCCTTTGAGATTCAAAACTGGATTTTGGTTTCCCTGAGATTCGATTTTGACAACAGAGATAGGGTGCATTTAATAGTATAGCGCATTTAATAATATCCAGTAACCAAATTACTGAGAAACATACTTACATCAAAGCTACCAGAGCTTTTAACCATATTATGGTGAACCAATTTTCAGGCTACTATGAGGCCGTGGCCAGTCAGAATTAATGGAGCTTGGAACAGGAAAGTAGGTAGAAGAGATGGACACAAACGGTATATAACAGGTTTTCAAGATTTTTCTATTGCATTTGACGAAAAGCCGACTTAAGAAAAAAAGGTTCATAATTATTTTTACCTGACTTCGGTCCAAAATCCGATTATCGTAAAGAATATTGTATTGACAAACTTTCCCGTAACGGTTAAAATTCATTTTATCCGGTGAAAAATTTATTTATTTGAAAATTCTTTTTACTAAAACCGGAATTTTACTATATCCGAGTTTACTATAACCGGAGAAATTTATCTAGAAATAGATGCAAGTGAAACGGGACCCAGGAAAATTTTTACTATAACCGAAATTTTACTTTATCCGAATTTACTATAACCGGAGTCGACTGTATATCAAATTTGTAGCAAATTTAATAATCTTTAGTTTTGTTTTTGTACAATTTTGTACAATTGAAATGGTAAAGGAGGTCTCTTATTCAAAGTGAGAGAGGAGAGAGTGAAGGAGAGAGGAATAACTCGAACTTTTTCAAAAATTCGTGGCTCTACAGACCTCTCCACTAACATCGAATACTCCTCCTTATCTTCACCCCAATCTTCCATAAGCTCCTCGACCCTCCCCCAACCTTCCACCATATCCCATCCCCTCCCCACCCCGAGAAGAAACCTCTAACAAAACGCATTCTTAGCGTCTGGACTACTTTGAGAGAAAAGTCTGGTTTTTGGAATGGAGGAGGGGGCCAATTATAAGGATCGTGTCCAAGGGGAAATAATAATAGAGATAATAATAATGATATAGGAGGCCTAAGGGGGAATGAAGTAACAACCAACAGCCTATAATTACCTGTTGTGACTTTAGAGGGTGGCAACTTCCCGGAACTACTTCGACCAATAAAGCGAAATTCGAAGATGAAGGAGAATTTATCTTTTGTCCTAGGAATGTTGTTTAGGGTCACTTTTTTTCTGATGATATAGATGATATAGATTTTAGATATAAAAACTTTTTTTTTCCGACCTCCCAAAGGGCAAAGGGTGATCCTTCTTAAATTTTTCTACTCAAGAATTTTCATTTTTTGATTTCATCCAAAATGGGGTTTTTGACCATTTTTAGGGTGAAAAACAAAAATCTGAAGTCGTTTTTGGAATGTAAAAACATTTTTTTCGACCTCAACTTCACCAATGCAAAGATGGGAACCCTTTTTTTCACTTTTTTGACTCATGAATTTTCAGTTGTTTAATTTCATCCAAAATGTGGATTTTGACCATATTTAGGGTGAAAAACAAAAACCTGAAGTCGTTTTTGGGATATAAAAACATTTTTTTTCGACCTCAACCTCACCAATGCAAAGCCTTGGTGAAACCCTTTTTAGCGGATTTTTTATTTTTCGACTCAAGAATTTTCATTTGTTTAATTTCATCCAAAATGTGGTTTTTGATCATTTTTAGAGTGAAAAACAAGAATCTGAAGTCACCTTTGGGAAACAAAAAAATTTTCTTTCACCTCACCAAAGGGGGGGACCCTTTTTCACATCTTTGACCCGAAATTTTTTACTTTTTGATTTTATCCAAACTGTTTTGCTATTTTTAGGGTTAAAAACAAGAAAGTCATTTATGAGACACTTTTTTTTTGACCTCGCCAAAGGGAGGAACTCTTCACTTTTTTGACTCAAAAATTTTGATTTTTTGATTTCTTCCAAAATGTGGATTTTGACCATTTTTAAAGTGAAAAACAAAAACCTGAAGTCGTTTTTGGGATATACAAACTTTTTTTCGACCTCAACCTCACCAATGCAAAGGTCCTTTTTCACTTTTTCGACTCAAGAATTTTCATTTGTTTAATTTCATCCAAAATGTGGTTTTTGACCATTTTTAGGGTGAAAAACAAAAATCTGAAGTCGTTTTTGGAATGTAAAAATTTTTTTTTCTCGAAATCACGAAAGTGGGGACCCCTTCACTTTTTCGACTCAAGAATTTTCATTTGTTTAATTTCATCCAAAATGTGGTTTTTGACCATTTTTAAAGTGAAAAACAAAAATCTGAAGTCGTTTTTGGAATGAAAAACTTTTTCTTTTTTTTTCTCGAAATCACGAAAGTGGGGACCCCTTCACTTTTTCGACTCAAAAATTTTCATTTTTTGATTTCTTCCAAAATGTGGTTTTGACCATTTTTAGAGTGAAAAACAAAAACCTGAAGTCGTTTTTGGGATATAAAAATATTTTTTTCGACCTCAACCTCACCAATGCCAAGGTGGGACCCTTTTTCACTTTTTCGACTCAAGAATTTTCATTTCTTTAATTTCATCCAAAATGTGATTTTTGACCATTTTTAGGGTGAAAAACAAAAATCTGAAGTCGTTTTTGGAATGTAAAAACCTTTTTTATTTTTTCTCGAAATTAGGAAAGTGGGAACCCCTTCACTTTTTGATTTCTTCCAAAATGTGGTTTTGACCATTTTTAGAGTGAAAAAAAAAAACCTGAAGTCGTTTTTGGAATATAAAAACATTTTCGAAATCACGAAAGTGGGGGACCCCTTGTGAAAAACAAGAATCTGAAGTCAGCTTTGGGAAACAAAAACCACCAACCACCAAAGGGGGGACCCTTTTTCACATCTTTGACCAAAAATTTTTACTTTTTGATTTCATCCAAAAAAAAATTTTTGGCCATTTTTAGGGTGAAAAACAAGAAAGTCATTTATGGGAAATAAAAACATTTTTTTCGACCTGACCAAAGGGGGGAAACCTCTTCACTCTTTCGACTCAAGAATTTTCATTTTCTGATTTCGCTCAAAATCTGGCTTTTGTCTATTTTGAGTGTAAACCTACCTCATCCCCAATTTCACAACTAACACCTTCAAAATTGAGTTCCCTAGCCCCCAAACCAAGCCTAATCTTGTCAAACGAAACTAAAAATCCAAATAAAAATGTTATTGTATAGCAGAAAACAATTCAATATTGATGGGAAACGATCTCAACGAAGTAAAATTTGATTCTGAACTCATTCTCCTTATCAGCTCGACTCTATCCTTTCCGCAAAAAAAGTTTCTCATGGTGGGAACCCTTTGGCCATATGGCACTTAAAATTTATGACGAAAAATCCCTCTGAACTAGGACAGAAAATAACAGTTCCATAAATTTGTGAACTCGGAGGTCGCATCCCGGCCAATTTTTCAAGCGCCCCCTAGAGTTTGCATGTGTTTCAGAGGACAATAAGCGACTCCTTTTGTTCCAGACAGTAAATTAATTTCAAACAAGTCCGCCTTTTATGCCGCGTAGGGAACAAAACAAAAATAAAAAGGGAGAGAGGACGAAAGGAAAAGAGGCGATTATAAAGAGGGTTACAATGGGACCTGGAGCCCTTGTGGCACTATTACAATCCCCCCCATTCTCCTCCACTGTGTATAATTTATCAATTTGCTTTTGCCCGGAAAGAATTGCTCGAGAAGAAAAGAGGAAGATAAAACTTGTGAAGGGATTCGCCTTTTCCGAGAAAGGGGAGGTGAGACCCTTCCGAACCAGCCTCGCTATCACTCAGCATCTCGAGTGGTCCGCATCTCGCAAATCGCAATTACTAGAGACCTTTCCTCCTTTTGAGTGTTCTCTATTTTATTTTTAACCCCCGACCTCAATTATTCTACCTCTTAAAACTGGAGCATTTTTCATCAAAACAATCTCAAAAGTCACCAGAATCAAATTTATTCAAATGAATCTTATTATCCTCCTATTTTATTTAAGAAGGCCCATAAAATAGTAAAAAAACAGCTTTTGGGTGAGAACAGAATATGAAAATTATTTGTTCAAAAAGTGGCGACCCCCTTTTGGTGAGGTCGAAAAAATCAGATTCTTGTTTGTCGCACCAAAGATGGTCAAAAACCACATTTTGGATGAAATAAAAATATGAACATTTTGGGATTATGAAAGTGAAGAAACTCTTCTTTGATGAGGTGGAAGAAAATGTTTTGATTCCCAAAAGCTGACTTCAGATTCGTGTTTTTTACCCTCAAAATAGTCAAAAACCTGACTTTGACCGAAATCAGAAAATGAAAATTTTTGTGTCAAAAAAGTGAAAAAGGATCCCTCTTTTGATGAGATATAAAAAAATGTTTTTAATTCCCAAAATAGGCATCAGATTCGTGTTTTTACCCTCAAAGTTGTCAAAAAAACCGCATTTTGAAGGAAATCAGAAAATGAAAATTTTGTCAAAAAAGTGTAAAAGGGTCCCCCTCTTTGGTGAGGTGAAAGAAAATGTTTTTGTATCCCAAAAACGACTTCAGATTTTTGTTTTTCACACTAAAAATCGCCAAAAACCACATTTATGATGAAATCAAAAAATGAAAATTTTTTGATAAAAAAAGTGAAGAAAATTCCCCCCTTCGCTGAGGTGAAAGAGAATCCCACATTTTGGGTGAAAATAGAAATAAAACATTTTCGGGTCATAAAAAAGTGACTGATGAAGAAGGACCTTTGGTGTGGTAAAAAAAAAGTAATAATAATAGTTTATCACAAAACCGACATCAGATTCAGATTTTTCATCCTTGACGTAGTCAAAAACCAGATTTTGAATGAAATCAAAAATGAAAATTTTCGTGTCTAAAGAGTGAAAAAGGGTTCACCATTTATGAGGTAAAAAAAGTTTTTAAACTCCTAAACCGACTTCAGTTTTTTTTATTAAAATAGGTAGTCAGAATTCAGATTTTGGGTCAAAATTGACAATAAAAATTTTTGAGTCAAAAAGTGAAAAAGTGAGATCGGGGAAAAAAATCTTTATCACAAAATCGACTTCAGATTCGCGTTTTTCATTGAAGCCAAAAACCGGATTTTGAATAAAATGAAAAAGTGAAAATTTTTGTGTCGAAAAAGTAAAAAAGGATCCCCCCCCCCTACATTTTGAGGTCAAAAAAACTGTTTTTACAAACCGAAACCGAATTAAGATTCGTGTTTGCCAACCTTAAAATAGTCAAAAACCATCGGATTCCATATAAGAATAGAATAAATCTTTATTTACAAATGCAAAGTAACATGAAAACGAATTTCGCGTGAGCAGGAGCTCATTACTGCAAAATAAAATAAATTTTGCAAACATAAAAAATTAGCAAATCAAATAAAATTAAAAATTTATAATTCATATTGTTCATTTTCAACCTTAAATCAAATTAATTATAAAGTTTACTTCAATTAAAAAAATCAAAAAACGTTTGAAATTAGTTTCCCCGTAAAGGCAAAGTTTATGAGTATGGATAGGAAAAGTGGAATGGCGGGGTTGAAGGGAGGAAAGTAGTTGAGAGGACACGTATGTTTACCCTTTGGATTTACTGTTGTAGTTTGGAATCGACGAGGGTTACACCAAGCGGAGGTTTTCGGACGGGCACGGGCTTCGGGGGGATGGGTATACATTATAAATTAGTGTACAAGTTTGAGTTTGGTTTTGATAATGGCTGGTAATCTCGGCTCCTAACTCCCTACTTTACAAACTTGAAATTAAACTCGGCCATCTCACCTTTTCAACACCGAAATGGATACGAAAAAGCTCGGAATTTGTTTCGGACGTATAAAATATGCGCGGAATTTCAATGAGTCTCTCCCTGGAAATCGATGACGTCCGATGCTTGTCAGGTGACGTTTTGAAACTGACACCTTGTTCGGAAAGAGTTTGAAAATTATGAAAATTGCGATTACTTACATGCCAGCGGACCGTGAAAGGATAATTCGGTAATGGTCCGAACATTTTTTTTTTCCCTCCGGACCCCCCTTCCGTCTGGGGCACTAATTTGACGTTTATTGCTCATACTTTAGTAAAGAAGGACGCTATTCTTCCATAATTCAAGTGTTACCGCTTTTAAAGTCTCCGCCCGTTAAGACCCCTCTTTTCTCCCCAAGCTAATACGGCTCTTTCGGGTTTATAACCCGGCTATTAGTCAGACAAGTGCCCGGAGTCACAATCGGCGAAAACGACCTCAAAGGATTTAGACAATCTAGACTTATGTGCTCTGATTTTATCTATCATATAATTAAATTGAATATTTGAAATATTATTTTCAGAATTTGTCAGACATAATCCCACTAACGCGTCAAAGAATGACATGGAGATTTCGGTAGATTTCACCAAATTTTGGAGAAAGGTCATGTTTTGGGGGTTCCAATTCCATAACTACCAGACCAGACCTTTGATTTGGCTAATAAAAGATATGAGGACGTGAAACGTGATTTCAATACATTAAAAGCTTACTTTGAATATGTTTTGAAAAGGAATCGTTTATTTGTATGGGAGGTTGAGGAAGGACCTTTCAGACTGGGCCCGGCCCTTCAGATTAATTTCGAAAAGCCCGATTTCATTAGTGAAGATAACGAATAGGAAGGGGTAATCACTTTGCTCCTTTAAAATCGTCCAACTATTAACCTAAAAAGATTCTTTGAACTTTCACGAGGATATTTTCTGCTTATTAGTGGTCTTATCGAAAAGTGCAATTAGGAAAATCATTTTTTTTTTCTGCAGTCTTTTGGGTGGATCTTGTCGGGAGAAAAAAAAAGCTTTTTAGCTTGATTTTTTATCCTTTTTGGACACTAGGGGGCCCTTCTTAGCTAGATTTTTGATATATTTTTAGACACAAGGGGCCCCTTTAACTAGAATATGGTTCTTTGTGACGAAAAGTGCCCTTTTAGCTTCAATTTTGATCATTTTTGGACACTAGTGACCCTTCTTGGCTAGGTTTTTGATCTTTTTCACTAGGGAGTAGGGGCCCTTTTAGCTTGAGTTTTGATCCTTTTTGGACACTAGGGGCCCTTTTAACCAGATTTTGTTCCTTTAATATGAAAAAGGCCCCTTTTAGCTTGATATTTGATCCTTTTTAGACACTAGGGTCACTTTTACTTCGATTTTTGTACATTAGGACTCCTTTCAGATTTTTTCCTTTACGACAAAAAAGGCTCTTTTTAGCTTAATTTCTGATCGTTTGTTGAACACGAGTAGCCCTTTATATCTAGATTTCATTCTTTTGCGACCAAATTGCCACTTTCAGCTTGATTTTTAAGCATTTAAAGACTTTTTGATGTTCCCAAGGGTGGGGGATTTGACGGGAGTGTCTCAAATAGTTCTCCCCACGACACCAGCCCCCCCCTCATTATTTTGGTCCATAGTTTATCGTTTTGATTGATTTTGAAAAGAAGAAAAAAAGAAAAAAAAACAATTTCTAATGTGCAATGAGTCCTTTGATAGAGCAGATTATATAGGTCACAAGGTCAATAAAAATCCAGTGACGTTTGAATAAAATTTAAATTCAGTCACAATCATCTCACCAGAAATGAGAGGAACCATTCTACTCTTACTAGTTTCATATCTTTGCAGAAATGAAGCAGCGATACCCGAAAGCGATGGTATGGAATTTTATTTGTCACTATTTAAAAATAAAAATTACCGATCTTTAGGTGTTAATGCTATTGACGGGACAGAACAACCTCCAAGAAGGGGTAGAACAGGTTTGTGTTGAGAACAGAAGCTAAAAATTTCATTGGACGTATTTTAGCATTTGAAAAAGTGAAGGAGATGTTTGTCGGAGAAAAAGGATTACAATCTAGAGTGAATCACACAAAAAAATTTACTACCGCAAAGTTCGATGAAACGGTTCCAATTAAATATGAAGGAGTCGAGTAAGTAAATTTTTGTAGCCACCCCCCTCCCAAAAATGGAGATATTGGTAGAAAACCACCGATCTTTTTCACCATAATCTACGGCCCGTATAATACGGGGTAGGGCCCTAGGAGGTTGGGGCTACCTCGTTCGGGTTCCTCCACCCTCCCCCACAAATTTTTTTTTTTTTTTTTTTAGTGTCATTCTTGAATTAAAAGAAAGAGAATCCTACTTTGGTCATAAGATCGATGTTGTTGATTTCAAAAGCGAATGGACTAGCAACTTTTCTTTCAATGTTGATACTAATATCGACTATTTTGGTCGTAAAGAAGGATACAAAATTGATGTTTTCGGCACAATTGAAGGGAAACAAGTGAACGAAACTGGAAAATTGATGTAAGCAGCATCAATAATATATCTCAATATGAAATTTTAACTTTGATTTCAGACTTGTTTGGGATAAAATAAGATTAAATTTCGTCGCCGAATGCGAAGAAAGTCTATTTTTGATTAGATCTGCCGCCGTTGGGTTCGACTGCGTAAATCCGAATTTGAAAACCGAAGGGTTATCTATGGGGAATCTATTTGAAAAAGCGGAATTCTATAGCCCTATTTTTAATCGAGTTGTACAAGCATGGAGAGAAGACTTGAGTTTAGGGAAGGCCGATCAAATGAAGCAGATAGGGGATTTTAGTACTTGCGTTAAGAACAAGTAAAAAAGTTAAGTTGTTCAATTTGTGTGTAATGACGTCTTCTTACAATAAATTTTTTTGTTTCTTTTAATTTTGGGATATTTCTTTCTCTAATAAGCCTTGTGTCCTATTGAATTCCCAAAATTTTCCCCCAAACCCCTCATTAAATCGCCCCCAACTTCCTCAGATTCTCTCAGAACTCGTTGTTATTCCACCTGATTCCTTCTTAGATATCTCAACTCTCAATTCTACCCCAACGTTCTCGTTCTCAAAATCTGTCTGATTAGCTCCAACTCGCCCCTCAATTTTTTACGTACTTTCCCCAAAACTAAACCAATTTCCCTAATCTCTCATTAACTCGCTATCTCCCCTAACTTCCCCCAATTTCCCTACTATCTCTCACCCCCCAATCTTCTCGATTCCCCCCCACCCCGGCCCCACCCTTACCCCATCCACCTTTTTCATTAACCTGCTCCCCTACTCCCTGTCCCTCCTAATCTTCCTTTTGCTCCCAACTTCCTATGGTAATTCGTTCTCCAGCTCCCCCAAAATCAACCATCCCTCAACTTGCTCTCAACTCCACCAAACTCGCACTTCGCCTATCCCCCAAACTATACCCTCTTTTTTTCCTTCTTTTTTTAAGCTGATTTTTTTTTCTTTCACTCAAATTCGTACACAGCCACATAGGTCGCCTCACAACTCCATCCCCTCTCTTTTATCTTTTATTTTTATTGTTTTGTCTCCTTTTTTTTAATACTGATTTGAGTCTAGAGATTTCACTACAATCGATTCCAGAGAAATTTCTTATTTGCATTGCGTCCTTTGATAGACATAAGATTACACAGGTCATGGTTTAGTCACAAGGTCACTAAAAACCCAGTGAAGTTTATTAAAATTCAGTCGTAATCATCTCACGAGAAATGAGAGGAACAATTTTACTCCTTGTTCTATATCTTTGCAGAAATGAAGCCGCAATACCCGAAAGCGATGGTATGGAATTTTCATTATGTCAAAATATTTTCAACCTGATATTTAGGTGGTAATGCCATAAACGGAAAAGAACAACCTCCAGAATGGGCTAGAAGAGGTTTGTGTTGGGAAACAGAAACAAAAAAAATTCATTGGAAGTATTTTAGGAATGCAAAAAGTGAAGGAGATGTTTGTCGGAGAAAGAGGGGTGCAAACTAGGGTAAATCAGACACGAAAATACACTTCCACCAAAAAGTTCGATGTGACGATTCCTATGAAACATGAAGGAGTCGAGTAAGTAAATTTTTGAAACTACAGTCCACTCTCGATAATTCGAAATCCAAGTTACCTTAGAAAAAATTCTCTGATATAATAATCTTTCTTTCCTAAACTCATCATCTACTGTCAAAATTTAGACCAAAAATAGAAGGTTAAAGCGCCTTCAAAGCATAAAGAGTGAGAAGAAAGTGGTCATTCCACTCAAAAATGAATTCGTGTTTTCTCAGCATCTTGTGAACCTATCGACTTAAAATTTGGCACGACTTTTCTAAACAAAAATCGTTTAAATTTCAAGTCGATCGTCAAAAGTGGAAAATCAGAAAACGCTTTTTCAGTCCATTGTCTGCTCAGTTATACAAATAGTCTTTTAGCGAATTCCCAAAGGAAAGCAGGGTATTGAGGTTGGCCTCACGCAGGCTTTCTGCTTAGAAGCTTTATATAGGTTTAATTTTTTAGTGTCACTCTTGAATTAAAAGAAAGGGAATGCTACTTTGGTCATAAGATCGATGTTGTTGATTATAAAAGCGAATGGACGAATAACTTCACTTTCAATGTTGATACTAATATCGACTATATTGGACGTAAAGAAGGATACAAAATTGATGTAATCGGCACAGTTGATGGAAAACAGGTTAACGAAACAGGAAAATTAATGTAAGCAGCATCAATAATATGTCTCAATATGAAATTTTAACTTTGATTTCAGACTTCTTTGGGATAAAATAAGGTTAAATATCGTCGCCGAATGCGAAGAAAGTTTTTTTTTCTTCAGGACTATCGCCGTTGGGTTCGACTGCGTAAATCCGAATTTGAAAACCGAAGGGTTATCTATTGGGAATCTATTTGAGAAACCGGAATTCTACAGCCCTATTTTCGATCGGGTTGTACAAGCATGGAGAGACGACTTGAGTATAGGGGAGAGCAGTCTATTTAAGCAGATGGGAGATTTTAGTACTTGCGTCAAAAACAAATGAAAAAGTTCTTAATGTGTGCAATGAAGAATTCTCACAATAAAATTTTTCGCTATTATTATATTTTTGGAACTTCCCACTCACTTTACTAATTCGTTCCTTTCTTTGTAAGGACTACTTTTAGATTTAAAGGGGATCCCTATCAGAAATATTTTTGGGCTTTTTGCGATAATTACCCTTCAATTATAGGTTCTATTTATCAGGATTCCTAATATTTTATTTCTAATATTTCGCTATTCAGGATTCATCTGAAGATTGAATACAAGGCCTGGGAATGTGCACGCAAGGGAGATACATTTCCGTGATAGCAGCCACTGGAACGCAAAAATACCATAGTGACCAGATAGTGATAATTTTTTAACAGATGAATTTTGACCTTTTTTGACAAGGAAAAACAGTTTTTGGTTGGGTTTAAGGGCGAAGAAGGACCATTTAAAAAAATAATTTTGCCCTTTAAGCGGATTTCCGAAGGAAAGGAGGCTATTGAGGTCGGTCTCACGAAGGTTTTTGGCTTAGAGGCTTAGATTTTCATGATCAGGATTCCAATCCAAAAGAAAAACCTTTATACCATAACAACCTATTTTGGTTAGACGTGTAGGAGTAGTTGGAGAGGGTAAACAACGAAAGAAATAAGCAAATAAACCGTGTCATTCTCGAGGAATAAGGATGCAGTACAGATAAATAAAAAAATTTAGTTTCCCGTCCTATACAGTAATGGTCCTATACAGAAAACCTGCCTTTTTTCCTTTCTTAACCTTTATCCGGAAATCACAATTACAAAATCCCTTTTCACTCGAAAATACAGGAAATGATTCATTTGAAAATTAAACCGGATGCACTTTTGTCGTTTTTTTTATTGAAAAAACAGAGTGGAAGACTTGTTACTTTCTTTTCTGTTCCCCCGACCTTCACCTTGTTCCTCTTGAGTCTTAGGTGGGGAGTCGGTGTTGCACCGTTCTCTCCAGTCTTCGTACGGCGTAAGTGTAGGTCATGTCTCTTCGGACAGTTTACCAATATTTGCTCTGCCTCGTATTCGTTTTGAATGTTTTCGGAGAGCGTTTCAAGCCTTACTCGGGCGTCCGCGTTTCAGCCAACTCGAAAAGGATCGTCTATCAAAGCGAGCAGACGATCGCCGTCGTTGAACTCGCCGCGAAAAGGATTCTACTCAATTGCGAACTCATCGAAGTGGTGTACGTATCCAATTAAAGCCTTTAATACGCACTCGATGCTAATTTGTGAAAAGGGATACAAAGCCTCCGCTGATTTTAATTACCTTTTCGGGATTCCATATCGATTTTAGGTTCATTAGTACCTTCGAATTGCAAAATTCAAAAACTATATTCTTCCATCATTGCAAATTAGCTCGACCATCAAAAAAAATGATCCAGACTTTCTTCTTAATTGGTGTGGAGTTTCGAACGTGGGTAAGTTATTTGATGAGAAAACATCTTTGATTGCTTAAAACGTGTTAGTTCTAACTCCATAACTCAAACTTTCTCAAAAATTAGAGGCTCTACAGATCTTACCCTTACCATCACCACCCCCACTCACCAATCATAAACAGTCAAAATAGTTCCTTCAAGACAATAAAACTAATAAGGCCCCTTTTAGCTTGATTTTTGTCCCTTTTTACGAGGGGCCCTATTAACTAGATACTATTGGCTAATGGTGTACATACGACAAGCCAATTTTAAATAGATACCATTCCTTTTTGACAAATAGGGCCCCTTTTAGCTAGATTTTAGGCGCTTTTCAGGCACTAGGGGCCCTTTTGACTAGACACTGTTCTTTTACGATAAAATAGGTTTTTAGCTTTGTTTTTAATCTTTTTTTGGACAAGAGGAGCCCATGAAATTACATTTTGTTCCTTTATGACGAAAAGGAACCTTTTTAGCTTGATGTTTGATCCTTCTTATTGTTAAACCCCGTGGGTCCTAGGTTTTTTAAAGGGCCCATTTTGGCTCGATTTTTGATCTTTTTTGGACACTATGGCCCTATTAGCTGAATGTTGTTCCTTAACGACAAAAGGCCTTTTTTAGCTTGATTTTTATCCTTTTTGGACACGAGTCATTCTTTTTTAACCACACGACCTCAAGCAGGTCTTCTTGAAGAGGAAACTTCGAATCGATAAAAATCTCATATCGTCAAAAATGTTGCAAGCAATAGTTTATCGACCATCATGTCAAAAAAAGGTCAAAACATCATTATTTCACGAAAAAAGTCATTAAAAATATTTAAGATAGCAGAGATAATTAGATAATGAGATATTTTGTTTTGTTTTTTCTTGTGAGAAAATAGTACGGTCGAACGGTTCGGTGAGGAGGATCCAAAAGGTAAACTTGCGGTTCTCGTTCCATAATTCACGAACTTGGCCTAATAAAGGTTCACCGCTTTCATTGCATTTAAATTAGTAATTGAGAGGGACTATAGACCTTTATCAGATTGTTTACGTTAAACGTTCGAACAATCACCGCCGGCCCTTATCTCCGAAGACGTTAAAATACCAATTCGTGATAGGAGGGAGCCGGCGGATCTTTAACTTAAGACCCTTGAGGTTACCCCAGGCTAAAACGTGTGATCCAAATCTCTCCGCCCTCTCATTCGCCAACCTTGTTTACGAGCTTCGACCCTGAAAAAAAGAACAGTCGACAAATTATTTGACTTACGAAACCGAATTCGTTATAAAGAATAATATTTACGTAATATTTTGATTGTTTTCAAAAAGATTTCGTTTATTCTAACAATATTAGCCCTACATAAACACATGAAATGGAATAACAATGAAAAATAATTTTGAACCATTTTTAGCGGATTTCAGTAGAAAAGAGACTATTGAGGTGGTCGTCACCACCTATGGCCAGAGGCCTATATATTCGTGATCAGGAAGCTCTGAGGATCACAAAAATATAGGATGTTCATATTTCATGTCAAAAATCCTTCAAAATTGACGTAAAAGAATCGATTTTATGTTTAAAATCCGAATAATTAGGTTTAAAAGTTTTGATTCTTTGTCTAAAATTTTAAAGGTCAAAAACCGAATCGTGTTAAAAACCCAAAATCAACTAATTGAGCCAATTTTTCGTATCGGCTTCATTTTTAGACCTACCTTACCTACAACCCACCCTCATCTTAACTTCCCAGTCTGCACCTGGAAATTTTATCATACAGGTTTTGACGTTTTCGAGAGAAAAAGTTAGCCTTTTCCCAGAAATAGGAGGAAAATTGCTTTTTATTTATTTTTTAATTTAAATTTAAAAAAAATTGTAATTACAGTTTTTGCAGTAGAAAACGAAATCCTTTTTAATGATTTCAAAATGTTTGCGTTTATCCGTTATTTCGCTTCAAAAATTACCTCATAGGTTTCCAGTGTTTGGTAATTTATCATATATGCGGGTTTCGATAAAGGAAAACATGAAATTGAACCGGAGCTCAAATTACCGGCGATGTTTGAGAAGGGTCTCGGTTATATTGAAACTCCTGCACTCGGTTAATAAAGGCCGATGACGGACAGGTTACATTAAAAAAAATCTTTCAAGTATTTTAGTTTCATCTCTATTGCTCAAAGCAGTTTATTTGTTGTAGTTTTATACTCGAACTCGCGATTTAGCAGTGGTGGGAGGTGATGGGAGGTGATGGGAACTCAAAGCGATGCATGATGGGTAGGTTATAGCAGAGTAGGGCAAAATGTAATTGAATGACAAATTACAAATTACTTTGAAGTAATTGAATTACTTTGTAATGTAATGTAATGTAATTGGAAAAAAGTACTTGGATTACTAATTGGATACAATTGGATTTTGTAATTTGTAATTGAAAATGTAATCTAATTACATTGTAATCGAATTACAATGTAATTCAATTACTTTCTATAAAAAGTAATTTGATTACATTGTAATTCAATTACATTGTAATTCAATTATTAATTCAATTACATTGTAATTCAATTATTAATTCAATTACATTGTAATTCAATTACATTGTAATTCAATTATTAATTCAATTACATTGTAATTCAATTACAATGTAATTCAATTACAATGTAATTCAATTACAATGTAATTCAATTACAATGTAATTCAATTATTAATTCAATTACATTGTAATTCGATTATTAATTCAATTACATTGTAATTCAATTATTAAGTCAATTAAATTGTAATTCAATTATTAATTCAATTACATTGTAATTCAATTACGCCCTACTCTGCTTTTATGTAATTCAATTACTTGAATGTAATCGAATTACTTTCAAAGTAATTGAATTACATATAATTTGTAATCCAATTACTTTTTTCCAATTACATTGTAATTGAAATAACAAAGTAATTCAATTACTTCAAAGTAATTTGTAATTTGTAATTCAATTACATTTTGCCCTACTCTGGGTGGAATACATATCTACCTTCGAAATGCTTGACGGATAGGTTCTTGCATGATGGATACTTTCGACTGCAGGATTTCTTCCCCCATTCATAATCCTAGAGGAAGAATGGGGCCTCCTTATGCAGCATTCTAATTTATAGGTCAACCTAGGTTGCCAGATCAGCTAGAAGTCCTTTTGGCAACAAAACGAAAATTTTAATTAAGGCATTTCAATAATTTATTTCAAAATGACATTTACAAACGCTGAAACATTTTTTTTTTTAATTTATAAAATGATGGAAAAGGGTAAAATTAATTTGTCGTGGGATGACTTGCCCTAATGAGAAGATCGAAGAAGTCGTTTTGCCATTAAAAAGTTGAATTTTATAATTTCACTCGGGTTTACGATCTAATTAAAGATTTTCTATGTGAAAACGTGCTATTTTTGGGCTTTAATTATAGTATTGTGACAAGAAAATGGTTTGCGAAAGTCGAGAAAGAACCGGTCTTTATTTTTCAAGGAGAACAAGGCACTTTATTGAAGATAAGGTTACCTTTTTTTGGGGGGGTTGCTGTCTCTTTCAAAGGGGCCTCGTTATCGTAGTTGTTAGCTTACTGGGAACGGGTTAACATGAAATTCGGACTAGATTTTTATTTAATATTTAAAAAGACATTTTTTTTTAAACTCCAGCAAGTCGATTTTTTACAATCCAACAGATTTGAATTTAATTTTATAAAAAAATTTACTTTGATGAGATTTTGACGTGAATCATGGATTATGAGCGATTATTGGAGATAATCCCTGGGAGACTGGGAAAAAGGCGAATGAAATCCAATCAAAAAGAATTGTAGATGATTCGGGCCAAGGGATTTCACGTTCAAATTACTCGAGATTAACTCAGGAACGTATAAAATAATAACTCAACATCTTAAAAGGCTTAGGAAGGCCAACACTTCAGATTTTCGACCGAAAAACCTTCACTTTTTTTTAATGCTCAGTTTTCGACGAAATCTTTGAGCAATCGGCATGATATGAAGGAGGATCCAAAACTGGAAACTTCTCAAAAAAGTTCTCCACTCACCTCTCCTACATTCTAGCACCGCCCATAACCTTCCTCCACCTTCATTCACAACCTCCTCGACATTGCCCACTGTTAACCATTCTGCATGGTACCCATCATTCATAGTGCTTGCGAATGAATTTCAAAAGTATGTACATGCATTGCGGAATTACCCATCATTCATTGGGAAACAGGGGCGGACTGGGACCTTAGGGCGTGGGTGGGTTTTCAGTTAAGGGGGCGACCGGTTGGGGGGGGAGGGGAGGAGCAGAAAATTTTGACAGAAAATCGGCTCTTAGAAAAATATATTCAGCAAAAACAGAGGTTCCCAAACTTTTTCACAAATTTTAAACAAATTAAAACCTTTGCCCCCCTCCCCCCCTAAAGTTTTGAATGTTAACTTTGAGGTTTCGAATGAAATTCGGGTTTTTAAATGTTGAATATGAGGTTTTTGTACGAAAATTAGGCATCTTAAATGTTGATTTTGAGTTTTTTTTTTTTTTTTTTTTTTTTTTTTTTTTTTAAATGTTATTTATGTTTTTTTTGACTAAAATTAGGTTTTACAAATGTGGATTTTGGGGTTTTTGACGAAAATTTGGCTTTTTAAATGTTGATTTTAAGGTTTTTGTACGAAAATTAGGTTTCATAAATGTTGAATTCGAGGGGTTTTTTAACCAAAATTGGGCTTTAAAAATGTTGATTTTGAGGTTTTTGACGAAAATTAGGCTTCATAAATGTTGAGTTTGAGGTTTTTTGACGAAAATTAGGCTTCACACATGTTGCTTTCGAGGTTTTTTTTGGACGAAAATTAGGCTTTACAAATGTTGATTTTGAGGTTTTTCACGAATTTTTGGGGATATTTGCACACAAAAAAATCTTGAGCTTTCCCACACCCCCCTAGGGGGGCGTAAGCTGTCCCCAGTTTGGGAGCCACTGAGCAAAAATAACGCTAAAAAAAACCTGACCCGGAGGGGCGCCGCCTCTATGTATTCTCGGGGGGGCGCGGGTGGGTTCTGTCCACCGCCCGGGCCAGTCCGCCCCTGTTGGGAAAGTACCTTATGATTGATTGAAAAACGGCTTTATGGTATCCATTGGTCTCCCACCTATCCACCACTATTACCTTTTTTGTCTTTCTCATCTCGTTTGCTACCAAAAGTGTCCTTTCAATATTCCAGAATTATCATTTAGGTCAGAAACACACTATTATAGGTGTACATTATAATTGGTCTAGGTATTTATAATTAGCCTAAAAATCAGATTTAATTGTTTAAATCCGCCTTTTACTTGTTTTGACTCATCTGGGAGCTATTTAAAAACCAAAATGACAAAGCTCGACAACTTTCTAAAATCAAAAGAGTCATCTCAGACTCAATCAATGCAATACCGTGACATAAGACTTTTTAAAGACCTGATGCAATCGATGCAAAATATTTAAAAAATTGTTTGGTTTTTGAATAGGCTTGTGTTTGTTGTCAAAAAGGACCTTGAGAGTAATGAAAGTGCATAAAAGAAGGCATTTTGTGTTAACAATTTGAGGGGAAGTGTTATTTTTATGGTCACGATTTTAATAAGTTAAAAGAGGTTAAAGATGAGGGATTTTATTGGGGCCAAGGTCGTGACTCCCGTTCAAGCTGTTGCCCTCCTCTTCGGAAGGTGAACTCTCCGTCTTCGTCTTTATCGCTTTCACGGATTCTACGGTCAACGTACGCGAAATGGAAACTTTCTCGTGAGTCTCTCGCCCTCGATCCGCCGCACATGACTCCGCTTTTATTAAATCCATCCAGCGTACGTCGCCGTTGAAGTGAATGGCGAGGGGGGATGCTTTCCGAGGTGATGAATTCTTTTAATATAAATCCTATGACGCTTTTGATTAAAATATGACGATTGGAGAAGGAAGATGGAAAGACCCAATAAAAGTTTTTATTTTTTCAATTTTTATTAGCAAACATTTAGAATTTGGCTAAAACGTTATTTCCCTTCGAAGAATATACTAAATGGTGCCAAAAAGAGTCTTTTCATGATAAAAAGTAACTAAAAGTGGAACTCCCTTCCCATCGAAATTTGATCCCTCCCCACTATCGAGCGATTCAAGAATCATACAACTTTATATTTGAAAGATTTATAATAATGTATTTTTATTCATAATATTGTAGAAGACTTTTTCTATTTTGTTTTGCACTTTTATACACCTTATGTTTTTTTTCGCACTTTTTTTAATTTATATTTCTCTATACTTAATTCAAAATGGCCAAAGTTGTTCCTATTCACCTTTTATATGGGCTCTACGACTTTGGTGTAATAAAAACGTTTTTATTTATTTATTATTTATTTAAAGTTGTCTTAGAGGGGACTTTTCTTGTCAAAAAGGTCAAAATCTGTCTGATCTGCCTTTTAATGTCGAAAAAGGGTCAAAATCTGGCTGAAAAGGATCTTCTCTTGTCAAAAAAGGTTCAAAATCAAACTGAAAAGGCTCTTTTCTTGTCAAAAAAAAGGTCAAAGTCTGGTCTTTTCTTGTCAAAAAAGTTCAAAATGGGGGTGAGAAGGTTCTTTGTTTTATCAAAAAAAGGGTCAAAATCTGGTTGAAAAGGATCTTCTCTTGTCAAAAAAGGTTCAAATCAAACTGAACTCTTGTCAAAAAGGGTCAAAATATGGCTGGAAAGTGTCTTTCTTTTTCGAAAAATATACAAAATAAGGCTGAAAAGAGTCTTTTCATGTCAAAAGGTAAAAATCTTAAGACCTTTTTCAGCCTATTGTTGACCCTTTTCCGACAAGAGATGGTCCTTTTCGGTCAGACTTTTGGGGATTTTGACAGAAAATCGTTTAAAATGTTGATTTTTAGAGGGGCCAAGTGGCAAGGGCATGCATTTTGATCGATTAGAGAGGGTGATGGCGGTTTTGGGGTTTCTGCGGTAATGGGATGGTATTGAGGATAAAAATAAGAGGTTTGGAGGAACTGGCGGTTTTTCAATTGAATGGTACAAGCACAACCTTTACATTAATTTATAAATAAGGAGAAGATTGCTTCGAGTGGATTTTGGGGAGTGAAAAGAGTTGGTTTCTCCTTTATCTCTGTCATTGTCTTTTTTTTTGGGGGGGGGGCACTCTCGTTTTATACTCAAATATCTTTCATTTTAAGGTTGAGGTAACACGATATCTTTTCTGAGTGAAGTCAAATGTCTTTAATTGGCTATCTTTGATTTCCTTCTTTTTTTGGCTTGACTCAAAAAGCACAAAAACAGTTGGATTTAGAGAGTTGGACCACTTTAGTTTGAAAGGGACGTCCATGGTACATACTTTCTAAAATTTTATTATTTTGGACTGTAGGTTCAAGTTTTTCTCACTTGACTCGAATTTAAGAGTTTTCATGTTTTAAGAAAAATCCATTTCATTTTTATGCTGGAAATTTTCGTAAACCTTATTTTTGTGAAGAATCAATGTAAACGGTATGTTAAGCTAATATGATGCCACTAATTTCTTAGCAAAGCTCTATTAACTACTTTCCGGAAAGACTTTGAACGTCTTAGGCAAGTTTCCTGCTCTAAAGTTGGGTAGTTGAAGAGGGGGGTTAAGTTGGTACCCAAGTGAGAAACACTTGAAAGCACTTAAACCACTCATTAACCCGAACTTAAGTATAAAATATTCGGCTTAAAATTGATTTTTGTTATTTCGGTTAACAGGGAGGAGGAAGAGAAGGAAAAGGAGCTGAAACGTCTGACGGAATTGATCGGGAAGCCGGTCCACCTTAAGCTGAGCCAGATGATGGATCTGACGTCGAGATGTACGCAATTGCCGCCATTAAAAGTGAGCCCGGAGGCGAAAAACGACGGGAACGTGCAAGCGGACCAGCCAGCCAAAGATGACAGACTTCAAGTCATATTACCAGGTGAGTTTCAAGTTCCAAACTTTCAATAAACTATCGAAATTTCGGATACTTCACATAGTTCAGTGTTGCCATATTGGTCCTCGGTCCGTTTATGGCATATTGGGCTAATTTAATGAGTTTGACAAATGACATTTTTGGAGATATGTATCTCGCTAGATTGGGAAAATAATACCGAAATAAATATGCCAAAACAAAAAAATTTGACATGGAATTGTCCTTTTCAGGTACCAAATGGTGTGGAGCTGGAGATCTGGCGAAAAACTACTTCGATTTAGGAGAGCAGTCATCCATCGATAAATGCTGTCGGACGCACGATATCTGCCCGGTCAAAGTTTTAGGAAATTCAGTCAGATACGGAATCAACAATACGTCACCCTTTACCAAGTAAGGCTTTTCATATTTTGTAGCGCTAAGAGCGATCTGTTGGCACTTTTTGAAAGCCCTAAAGCTCGAACTTACGTTTTTCTCTTCTCTGAGGACCCATTTACTTCGAAGTTTTTGGTTTGAAATAAAATAATAAATCCCCGAAAATATCAAATCGATGAGCAATTTGGAAATACGCATATCCCCAAATTCACTGGTCATTTCCCTTACCGTTCAACCACCTCTATTAACAAGTTAGCTAGTGGAGGGGGAAAAAATCAGTCAAAACTATGAAAAACTTAACACTTTTTTATTAATAATATACAAAAAATAAAATAAAACAAACTTTTTTTTTCTTTCTTTTTTTTTTAACATATTGAAAGGCACTGAGGTAACTTTCACAACACCAATCACTACTGAATTATAATTTTTATTTTCCAGATCTCACTGTAACTGCGATCAAGAGTTAAGAAACTGTTTGAAAAAAGAAAATCACACCTTGGCCAATCTGATGGGGCAGCTCTACTTCAATATTCTCGAAGTCCAATGTGTTGCAGGCGACACAAGAAGTTTAATCGTCAGAAAACAAAAGAGATTTTAACACCTTGTTAAATATGTCGGGGTAATAAAATTCGGGAGGGTAAATTTTATAATTTAAAACTATCAAAATGTCCTTGAAATTCATCCAATAACGGGTTCAATTTAGCCAATCGATCTCCACGGTGTTCTCTTTGAACTATGGAGCCTATAACCCATGCCATTTCCTTTAAAAGGAAATTATAATTTGATTTTTTTATTTTCTTTGTAACGTTCAAAATTAAAGAAATGTTGTCAAGTACGATGGATGCAACTTTTACGTTTGAGGAAAGGTTCCCGATCAATCTGATCAGCGCCGTAACCGTCATTAGATTCGAAGGATTAATTGAATCAATTTCATTTAAAATCTTAAGTGAGTCTAAATGTATCTCTTTATCCACCATCATTAAATGTGTTTCCATCATAGTTGATAGTATAAAGAAAACCCACTGAACATTAGAATGATGATGAAAAAACGGAAGGGCAGCCAAGAAAATACCGCTTGCTTCTGTAAAACTAAAAATAAAAATTACTGTAATTGTTGTAAAAATAAAGATAATTACGTTATCGTTTTTAAATATTTGAATATCATGATGAAAGCTTTGGCGGTCATTTCAGTCAGTTCGGACGTCCCGATTGTTTTACGGTAGACATCGAGGATACCTTGGGAATGAAGGAGTTGACAAGTTTTTTCCCCACTTTTGGACAAATTGTTTAAAGTTTGTAATGCGACGTCCTGAAAAGGGATAAAATGATGAATAAAAATAAAGGAGATGTCACCAAACTCCACAAAAATCCCTCCATACTCCACAGGCACTCACCCTCCATACTCCACAGACAGTCACCCAGCAAACTGCAAAGACAGTCCTTCCCTCAACTCCACAAACAGTCACCCTACTAAACAGACTACCATCAGACTCCACAACACGTCCCCCTCCATACTCCACAGTCACCTTCCATACTCCACAGATAGACCATTCTACTCCACTAACATCCACTATACTTCCAAAAAGTGGAAGTATTCTACCTGAAACTTCTGTAGCAATGAAATCAATTTTTTATTTTTTACCATCAGAGGATAGTTGCAACCATGAAGAACAGTGATGAGATATGGGGTTGCTGCTTTTGCTAGTTTGAAACAAGTAGTGCCATCTCCGAGTGAAAGGTTACAGCAGCATTCCATAGCTAGAAGTTGCATGTATGGATCCTTACCTATTAATTAAATTAGTCCTAGGTTTGACTTGAATTGTAGTGATCAAATATGTGAAAAAGAACACAAGGTATACCTAATATGAATCCGATGAGGGAGTGAAGGGCTCCTTCAATTTTCAAATAAGAGACAATAAGTTTGGTTCCTTGTAAAAAAGAAGCCTTGAGGACAGTGAAGGCGTCTTGCTTGCTTTCAGTGTCTCCATGGGCAAGAGCTCGGGCAGCGTCGGCGACATCTTTTTCTGTGTAGACATTTTTGAAAGTTTCCTTGAGGTTGCGATGCTTGTCGAAAAGCTCCTGTCGTCTTTGAAGCCTCTCATTCACCGTTGCGGCTCGAAGGCGACTTTTCAGCTCGGATTCTACACTTTCTGCCATCACCTTTCAGACGAAATCAGTGAAAAACAATAAGTTATTGTCTAAAAAAAAAGAATCAACAGCACAGGACAAAGGTAAGGGGGTGACGATCGGTGCCCTTAAGTCAGTGCATGATTTATCACTCAGTATACATATAAGTATAATCTATGCTATCAGTAGACACAGATTGTTAGGGATGGTATGATACTGATACAGATCTCCAACTGGCTGGCAGAAAAACGAGCCGTGAAAACCTAGCGGTCATGCCCGGCGTTTTCACTAGCACGCACACAGACAGGCACATGACCACTCACTCCGAGAGATGGGCGCTCAGTTCAGGAGCTGCTTAAAAGAACTAGCTCTTTTAAAAGAGTGAGCGAACTGTGACTCACTAAAAAAGAGCGGCAGTTCTTTTCCCCACCTCCTTTTTCACAGTTCCCCTTCCACTCATAGGCCCCCGACCCCCCGCTTTACGTAGTCCCTTCGTTTTGGTGAAGAGGGGGTTTGAAGGAACTGAATCCTCCCACCACTTTACCAGTTCACTTGAAGACCCCCCGTCCCCCGCTTAGCGTAGTCACCTCCCCTGATGAGCGGGGTATGGTGGGAACTGTTAAGATGGACTGGGGGGTCGCGGGATCGAGTGGCGGGGGCCGCGGGAACTCCTTCCTAAATCCTAACCAACTCTTTTTGATCCTAACAGTTCACTGAGCGGGTGAGTTGTTAGAATCTTTCAGTTCTTTCGCTCTCCACTCGTTCTCATGATTCCTAAATCCTGACTCATAAAGAACTAGCTCCTGTTATCGAGTCGCGAACTGTTTGAATCTCTCAGATAGCTCTTCCGCTCCTAGTTCTTTTGATTCGATGAACGTTGAACTGAGTGAACTGACTCGGTTCTTTTTAAAGGAAGAGGAGAAAGAAAGGGCCTAGATTCTCGAAGTTGCCCCGCCACCCGTCCGGCGTCCTTCCGATCTTGTTTTTATCATTTAGGTATCCTTATCACTATCGTGATTTCATTTCTTTTAGCGGATTTTTTTTATTTATAATGTTAACATACCTAATTAAGTACTTTTTTATATTTTAATAAATAAATATACAATAAATGCTCGGCGAATGCTACAGAAAAAGGAGATAGGTAAATAAGGTAATTTTAAGTTTTCTATGTATGTTCTTTCACCATGAGACCGGACTTTTTCTGAATTTAATTTGTATGCATGGGCAGTTTATGTATGTACTATGTATGTAGGTGCAGAAGTAGGTACTTTTGCTATACGGTGAACCGCGCGGTGGGGGGGGGGTCGATGATTTACCTACTGATTCCTCGAAAAGAGCGGTGAACTGCTAAAAAGAGCTAGTTATTTTTGGTGAGTGAGCTGTTCTGATCTGATCCCTAAAAGGAGCGGTTTTGCCCACAGAGGTGAGAATGACCACACCAACGATACACACACAAGCTGCCAGCGAAACTACTAGCGCCCTGGGTGCTCAAGTCCTGCGCAACACCAAACTTTCCCTTTCTTTTGAGTCGGAGGGGCCTGACAGTAGACTCTAATCGCAAAGCACATGGCCAAGTTACCCTATGACACGTTAACCAACCTAAATCCGATTAAGATAATTTTTCATAAAAAGTTAAGTACTTCTTTCCTTTCTATTTCTTCAAAATATGTTTCATATTTCTAATAACTACTAAAATTCACGCCTTTTAAAGAATTTTACCTTTTAGTGGGTTTTTAAAAAGTAATTGGGCAAGGTTGGTACGATTGTTTTTCGAAATGGCTTCTGGGTCGGCGGATCAGTTGAGTTTCGTAGTAAAAATGGCTGTCTAGAAACCTCTTTGGAAGTTTTTTTCTCAATTTTTTTTCTTCGTTTTCGGATTCGGCGCCCGGTTTTTGAGGACCCTTTTCGTTGGTGAAATTTCTCGTAACCCTTTCGACGAGCCGCGTATGCCACGGATTTCCATGCATTCTCACATAAAAAGGCCGTAAGTCAGACCACCGGTCGCTTTTTCTCGCAATTCCTCAAGCCAACGAAAATATTACGTTTTCTTGTTTATTTTTTTACTTACTCCATGGTTTATTTTGTTTTCAATAAAATGGGATTGAACGTTTTTGGTTGGCCCGTCGCCGCCGAATGTGAAAACCTCCCCGTTTTCCAACATTTTCTCTTTTTATATTTCCGACCTTTTGAACTAATTTAACGATTCCGGCCGCTCCTTTCCTTAGGAAGCCTCAATTAATCGTTAAATACCTCAATAGGTTTTTAATTGAATATTTTAACTTGAAATCTTCAATCAAGTGACCTCTATTAAAAATCGTGCGATAATAGTTTATAACATAACTAGTCCATGCTTTTTCTGGGATGGGGCTACAGTGCACATTATGCTTTTCCAATGGCTAAGTGCATTACATTAGTACTGGTTATGCTAAGCAATAGCACCTGTTATGCCATAGCATCTTAATCCCCCTAAGCCCTTGTAGCCACACCCTTAATCCCTTGTAAACACCCAACTTTGTCCCTTGTAACCATCCACCTTAATCCCTCGTAACCACTTACCCTAATCCCTTGTAACCATTCACCTTAATCCCTCGTAACCACTTACCCTAATCCCTTGTAACCATTCACCTTAATCCCTCGTAACCACTTACCCTAATCCCTTGTAACCATCCACCTTAATCCCTCGTAACCACTTACCCTAATCCCTTGTAACCATCCACCTTAAAACCCCTAATCCCTTTTAACCGCCCGCCTTATTACCTCTAAACCCTTGTAGCCACCCACCTTAATCCCCATAATCCCTTGTAACCACCCACCTTAATCCCCCTAATCCCTTGTAACCACCCACCTTAATCCCCCTAATCCCTTGTAACCACCCACCTTAATCCCCCTAATCCCTTGTAACCACCCACCTTAATCCCTTGTAACCACCCACCTTAATCCCCCTAATCCCTTGTAACCACCCATCTTAATCCCCCTAATCCCTTGTGACTACCCACCTTAATCCCCCTAATCCCTTGTGACTACCCACCTTAATCCCCCTAATCCCATGTGACTACCCACCTTAATCCCCCTAATCCCTTGTGACTACCCACCTTAATCGCCCTAATCCCTTGTGACTACCCACCTTAATGCCATCCGTAACCATCCGTTTTAATCCCTTCTAACCACGTACCGTAATCCTCCTAATCCCTGGTAACCGCGACCTTATCCCCCTAATCCCTTGTAACCACCCGATTTAATCCCTTGTAACCACCCGATTTAATCCCTTGTAACCACCTACCGTAATCCTCCTAATTCCTGGTAACCGCGACCTTAATCCCTTGTAACTACCAACCTTAATCCCTTGTAACCACCTACCTTAATCCCCCTAATCCCGTGTAACCACCTACCTTAATCCCCTAATCCCGTGTAACCACCCGACTTAATCCTTGTAACCACCTACTGTAATCCTCCTAATCCCTGGTAACCGCGACCTTAATCCCCCCTAATCTCTTGAATCTACTCATTTTAATCCAACATACACACATATGATATGCAATTCATTGATTCCTATCATACATTGTGATATTACCCATAATGCTTTGCAATACCATTGTGATATCTTAGGTATGTACTATGGGTAACCTCGTACTTTATAAGGCATTTGGTAGCCACCCTTGCAAGTTTGTCAATTGGTATAACTTTGGAATTTTTATGTTTTTATTAGGTCGAGCAAAAATGACTATATCATGGGAGGACGGTGAGTGTCCTCCGAGAAAAAAGCTTTGCCTTTCTGCGAGTCAGGCGCGCCGCAGCACGACTTCCTGCCAAGAGGTGCATGTCCCGACTCAAAAAGCTCATCAGGATCCGTCGATGGCTATGCCCATCGAGTTAGGTAATCGAATTTCTTCTTATTAATCTCACATGTTTAAATCGAATTTTTCAGGCATGATGGTTGTAAGTGGTGTTGATGCAGTCGGTGGTGCAGCCGTACGATGCGGTCACGATGATTCAGAAAGTCCGATTACTCCATTGTCGAACCTCGGGAACACTTGCTTCCTCAACAGCGTACTCTACACTTTACGCTTTGCCCCGTCTTTTATGCATAATTTGCATCATTTGGCTTTAGATTTGAAAGACTACAACAATCGAAATAATGCCAAGGTACTGCTGTAGCGAAGAATGTATTTAGATTTTAAAAAACTTCAGTTTTTCCAGTGTTCATCTTTAGGGAGAGGAGGTAAAAGTTGGAGCAGTAAAGATTTGCCATCATTAGGTGGTGGAGATGTGACAAAAGTTAAGATGCAGATAGCAACTGATAAGCTCCATTCTTTATATGAAGCTCTTCATATTGAGGAAGTCAAAGACCATATGGAGCCTTATCATCCGAACACGTTTCTCCATTCATTGAGAGACGTGAACCCCATTTTTGAGGGTAACCAACAGCATGATGCTCATGAGCTTCTTGTTTGCTTGCTTGACAACATCCGAGAAACATGCGAGCAGCTCAAACAGTTGGTTGCCGCCACCCCAGTCCCAACGACGCAGTCAGCAACTCCTCTTCAGCAGCCGGCGAAACAATCGTGGACGAGTCAAGTCAAAACCATCATCAGGAAACCTCGCAAACTAAACGGCGAAGAAAAGAAACTCGCTCCCGTGAACAAAGTCGAATCTCCGATTCAAAATGGCGACTGCTGCACAAACGGCGTCGAAGAAGACGATGAGCAAAGCTGCATCGGTCACAATTTTATAAGCGAACATTTCGAAGGAGTTTCGCTCCTCAAGACAACCTGTTTAGAATGCGAGCAGGTCACACAAAGGCAGGAAACATTCTGTGATATCTGTGTTCCGATCATGACAGACTTTAAAGGTACCACCATACCCAAATTGTATCATTTTCATCTTTTTTATCAGATGAGCCATCAAATGCCAATAAGCTCTACCAGAGTGCTCTTGTAACGGAAGAGTTTTTACGAGACTCGAACAAATATTGGTGTGAACAATGTTTGAGATATAACGAGGCCAAGAGATGTGTCAAATTTGAGACGCTACCAAAACTTCTAACTCTTCAAATAAAACGCTTTTCTTCCGGATTTGGGTATGTTAAATGTCTGTGAAAAAATTTCAGCATTGAAATTGTTTTAGGTCTGTTGTGAGCAAAGTGAATGAACATATGCCGACCCCGTTGGCGTTTGATTGCTTCTGCGAGAAGTGCCAGAGTTCTCCGAATCCGGATCACGAATATCACCTATACAGTGTCATAATGCATTTAGGGTCTACGATGGCATCCGGCCATTATGTAGCATACGTCAAAGCGAGAGATTCCTCAAACGACTACGAGTCGTGCACGAGGGAAAGACGCAAAACCGCTAGTCTTAGCGCGAGCCTGTCTTCGACGGTCGCCAACTCAAATGACAAATCCAACAGTAAAAAGAAATGGTTATTCAACCGTCATAAAAACACTAGTCCGCTACCCAATTTCAGGTAATAATGATACCTTATTTTGCTCTTCTTCCTAGGTTTTCCTTTGCATAGCTCATAACACCTATTCCCATGCCCATACCATACCCACACATAGTTAACCAAATACGTACTTTCCATTACCCATATGGAATGCTTATATGCTATATCCTACACTACGCAAACCAATACCACTACTTCTCACATACCAATACCCCAAACTGACCACTAATAAACACACCCCAATACCCGAATATCACAACATACACCATTACCCCACGCATACCCATACCATTACCTCACACATACCCATACCATTACCTCACACATACCATTACCACCAATACTCCAAACTGGCCACTAATCCACACACCTCAATATCACAACATATACCATTACCCCACGCATACCATTACCTCACACATACCATTACCACCAATACCCCGAACTGGCCACTAATCCACACACCCCAATATCACAACATATACCATTACCCCACCCATACCATTACCTCACACATACCATTACCACCAATACCCCAAACTGGCCACTAATCCACACACCCCAATATCACAACATATACCATTACCCCACCCATACCATTACCTCACACATACCATTACCACCAATACCCCAAACTGGCCACTACTACACATACCCCAATATTACAACACATACCATTACCCCACAACACATACCATTACCCCACGCATACCATTACCTCACACATACCATTACCACCAATACTCCAAACTGACCAATAATCTACACACCCCAATACCCCAATATCACAACATATACCATTACCCCACGCATGCCATTACCTCACACATACCATTACCACCAATACCCCAAACTGACCACTAATCCACACACCCCAATACCCCAATATCACAACACATACCATTACCACCAATAATCCAAACTTATCACTACGTACTCCACACATACCAATACCCCAAACTGACCTTTACTTCAGACATCCCAATATCACACAAATACCAATACCACGACGCATACCATTACCTCCTCACATACTATTAACCTACACATCCAAATACCCCACATACCATTACCTCTTACACACCATTACCACAAAACTTATAAGTATAAACCTATCCCCATGGCCCTACCCTGAATAGCCCTGTATACCCTATTCATCTCTCACCTACCCGGGTAGGGACCTACCCTGTTTTCCCCAACTCATACCCAAAAAAAGATTTCAGTTGTTTTTGCATTCCTTTGTTTATCAGATCTCAACTTACGGTAACTTTGATTAGTTCCAGATCATCTTGTCGAGGTGCAGAATGCTGCGGCGTGCGCCTCCGCTCGGACGAGAACTCGGAACCGCTCTGGCTCGAGTGCGACGACGAAACTGTGAGAATCATCTCGAAAAAACAACTCGAGGAAATTCTCGCTCAAAAGCAGCCAAAAAACTCGACCCTCACTCCCTACCTTTTATTCTACGCAAGGCAGTGATGTTTATTCCTTTTAGCGTGACAAAACATTCCTCCTTTGTAAAAAACAAACATAAGAAATCAAATTCTCTTTTATTTTACATTTCAGATCTGCTTTTAACAGTCTCAACTCGGACGTTTTGTCAATTACATTTTTATTTTATAGAGATCTATTTTAAATTTCTAATCAGTATTTTTGTTTTTTCTAATATAGTTAAAGTCACTTTAAGGTCTAATCAAAGCACAGTATTTATTATTTAACCATCTTTTAACAGCACAGATCAATTGTCTCTCTAACGGCCTATTTTATTCCAGTCCAGGGCAAAGAAATGAGGATTGTGAAGGGGATGAGCTCCTGATTAACCCAAAAAAAAAAGTCCCGAACTGAACCCCTCAGGAGCACTTTAAAGGCGAAATTTTTTTCCGTTTTTCGCCATTATCTTGAAAACCATACGTTGTAGGTGACAAAATTTTAAGTACAAAATTAAAGCTTATTAAATTTGCTACGAATTTGATGTAATAAAATTTTTTGTAGAACCAAGCGTTTAAAAAACATTGAACGTACCTTTTTTTGTCGCCTCGTAGCTCAGATACGTTATGTCCTACAGAAAATCTTAGTATATCAAATTTTTAGCAAATTTAATAAGCTTTAATTTTTTACCTTATGCTTTTTCGCCTATGGAGTGCGGTTTTCAAGGTATAGCCTCAAAGGCCTCTCCCCAAGCCAAACACAGGAAGGGTTTCAGTTTTGAACTTTTTTTATTCAATCAGGGGACCAACTGACCATTCCTGCAGAAAGTCCCGACCCCTAGATTGACTGGACTATTTCATTTTTTATTTCTCAAACTGAAGCGGGTTCATGAATTTTTTTTATTAATTGTAAATAATATAAAAGACACTCTAAAATACTCATAAGTGTTAGGGTCATATTGAAAAACCACTAAATGTGCGGTTCTCTTAGAAAAAAGAGTATCCTCAACTCAAAAAGGACTTCTCTCATCTCCCTGGACCAATTTGAAATTTGAATCCTTAAAAAATTTCATGTCAAGGCATTTTTTGAGTTGGGAAAACTCAAATTCTATCAATACCGCCCTTGTATTGGTTCCACCATGCATTTATTTTTTATTCACATCACTTAGCGATAACTCCGAGACTAGAGATTTTAACCAAACAACGGTTATAATTTTTTTAGTTGTTGGTATTCTAGTCTGTTTCCGAATTTTCGGCCCAAAATTATTTCAACCCTTTGAATATCCGGGTCGCATGAGATTCTTCTTTATCGGTTCAAAACGTATTTTCTTGTGATATTTCAATAATTTCTAATAATCGGCTATATTTTAATAAACAAATAATTTATTTTGTACAAACCTTTAATCTTCCATTCTTATTTATAAGCCAATAAACACCATGTAAATTGTAAATTTTAGTTCTTTTTCTTCTGTATAGTGTATAGTAGGACTTTTGGCACAACTTGGCCCCAATTTTCAGCTTTATTTTGCTTCCTCAAATTTATGCTACTGTGATATCGGAGCGTAAAAATCATATCGTTGAAATCCGAAAGCATTCCTGATATTTAAAATGAAATTTCGTAGCTAAATGTAGGACTCTTCTGAAAGCACGGCGTTTTTTAAACGTTTTTTTCGTTTCTCCTGGCCTATAAGAGATTATATCAGAGCAAAAGTATAATTATGAACAAAATAATGAAGTTCTATTTATAGATTTTAGATTATAGTATTTTTATTGTTTGTGTAATTTGTTGAATTTTGTTGAAAATTAAAAGGATAAAAAAAAAATGAGAAAATAATTTGAAATATTTTTGTTTTTAATACGTCCTCTATCACCACTTAGTCCAGTCTGCAGAGAATTTTGACCCACAAAATGTGGAGTACACAACTTTTGGCAACTGAAAAATCTCGACTTTTTTCAGTTTTTGGCATAAAAGTAAAAAAATAGCCTGCTTTCCTCCGGAAATCAGCTAAAAGGACATGTTTTGAGGAAAACATTTAATGGGTCAATTTAATAAGAAAACATGCGTCGATGTTAAATAAGAAACGATGCGTCGATTTAAAAAAAAAAAAGCCAAAATCGATCCAATAGACAAGTTTTTACAGACGATCAATAATCTTCAATTTTTCCAGATTTCCAAATAGAAATTTTTTTTTTAACATTGTAGATCCTAAATGAGCGATAAAATCCACTACCCCCAACCTTAAAGTTGTAGAGCAATAATCAAAAAGCACAGATTATACTTATATACTGATCTATTATCTTATGACTGTCAAAAACCATCAAAAATTTAAAATCGAACCATTTAGGAAGGTTATGGAAGGTTCATAACCTTGACTGGCCCATTGGAGATGGAAGAACCTTGGTTCAGTAAATGGAGTTGGAGATCGAAAATGGGGGTCCACCTTACATGAAATGCAAAATTGGATTTAATTATTGTTATATCATGTTTAGGACTAGGTAGTTCTAAAATATTCAAGTTTTCGGCATCCCCACCGTCCTTCGTCGACCATCTTGAAAAACGGTCCCAAATTTACACGTTTTTGATTATTTGTCCTCTAGCTCCAAACCTATGGGTTCTAGGGACTTGACCGTTGAGTACAAAACGAAAGTTTTTAACATTATGCGTCTAAAAAGCTTTCTGGCATCAATATCGGTCCGCCGTTTAGGAGATATCCATGGTCAAAAATTTCAATTTTTTGTAAATCAAACAAGGAAAGGAGGGAGGACCCAGCGGTTCTCCTGCATGATTTTTAAGAAAAATGGAAATTTTTGACCATAGCCAAAAAGCTTAGACGCAGAATGTTAAAAACTCTTTTTGAACTCAACGGTCAAGTCCCCTAGAACCTTTAGAACCCATAGGTGTAGATTTTGAACCGTTCTTCAAGATGGCGGACCAACGTGGGTGGGGTGGGGATGACGAAAACTTGAATTTAGAACTATCCAATATTCAAAAACACGATAAAACAATTAAAACATGGACAAAACACGGTTTGTTTTCTCTATATCCAATTATTGCATTTCATGTAAGGTGGACCCCCATTTTCGACCTCCATTGACTGGACTCGACCACGGGTGTTGAGTATCATTGGACTGGACCAAGTTACGATCCATAATCTTCCTAAATGGTTCGATTTTAAAGTTTTGACGGTTTTTGAACTTTTTGATTGACGCTATACAACTTTTAGGATGGGGTATTGGATTTTATCTCCTTTAGGATCTACTACGTTTTAAAAAAAAAAAGTTTTTTGATTGTCTGTAAAAACTTGTCCATTGGGACCGATTTTGGTAAATTTTTTTTTAATCGACGCAGAATTTTGTCTTACATATTTAATTGCCCCATTAAATACATGTCCCGTCTTTTTGACTTTCATGCGAAAAACTGAAAAAAGTCGAGTTTTTTCAGCTGCCAAAAGTTTTGCGAAACGTGGTTTGGCACTCTTCAAAAACATGTTATTGGGACCCGAATTCAACAAATATAAAAAATCAAGCTAAAAGGGTTTTTTTTTTTCTCTCGTAAATGATCAGCTAAAATGGCCCCTGTCCAAAAAAGATCAAAAATAAGTATAAAAAGGGCCCGATTAATTGTCTTCTAGAAACAAAAGAGATCAAAGTCCATCTGCGACAGTCTTTTTCGCCATACAGGGTCGAAATCAAACATAAAATCGTTATATTTGTCAAAAAAGGTTCAAAGTCCGTCTAAAACAGTGTTATTTTAGCTAGCGAGGGTCAAAATCTACCATAAAGACAATATATTACATAATTGAAAAAGGGTCAAAGTCCTCCGTAAAAGAGAAAAAACTCCATACAAAACCGTCTTTCTCACCAAGAAGGATCTAAATCTATATTATTTAAAAATCACGTTCCACCAAAAAGGGTCAAAGTCCACATCTCCGTCACTTTTTGAATTTGGCGCCATTTCCTTCCAGCCGCGCAGTCTGTCACTTTCATGGCAAACTCTTCCCAAAAAACCTTTTTAAAAACCAAAATCCAATTTACGTTCCAAAAAAACATTCCCAACAAAATTAAAAATTAACCAGCCAACCAAAAAGAAACGCAATAAAGAATAAATAGCAAACATAACGAATTTCCAGTTCAAAAATGGAAAACCAAATGTCAATTTTTTACGCTTTCTTGTCTTTAATTTTTGTTCAAATCATTTATAAGGATGGAATTGTTCAAAAATAAGACGAAAATGATTATTTTAATGATTAAAATCGTTAAAAACTAAAGAAAACAAAAAGTAGTTTTGATGGTCGACGATTGAGAAGGCAGTGGCTCATATTGTTTTAATTTTCATGGCCATCGATGCCAAGCTTTTAAGTTTCCTCGACTCTTGTTAATCTTGTTTACTGTAATCAATGGAAGATTCTAAAGTGTTTTTCGTCTCAGAGATCCGTTCGTCGCGACCATTCAAGGGTTTTATAAGCTAATTATGACCGAGGAGATTTAGTCGGAATTCGTCGGAAAGGTAAGGCGGTGGCCCCCCCGATACACGGAAAACGCCGTTTTTTCAAAGAGAACTCAATTTACCCAAAAAACCCCTCTCGGCATTCAATCCATAATCTTCCCATCTCCTCCATCCCTCAATTTCAAACATCCCCCAAAAAACCCCCCCACACCTAATAAAACACCTCAAAATATCCCCCCCAAAATCCCCCAACACTCAGCAGGGAACCCCCCATCCGCTAAAATTTTATCCAAAAATTTCAAATCACAAAAATTTATTTAAACTTGAAAAAAACACCAAAAAACCAAAAAAAAACTTAACGCCCCTTTTTTAATCAATTTTTTTTTATTTTATCAATTTATTCAATAAAAATATTAATACAATTTTTCATTGTCTTTTTTTATTTTTTATTTATTTATATTAACGCCTGATTAACAATAAAAAATAAAAAATTTAGTTTTCTAACGAGTATCGTACATTATAACCTATTTGAAAACGCTAATTGATTTACCTTGTATTTTGCTATTTTGAAATAAAAAAAATGCTTTTTTCGTGTCCTAATTTTAATTTTTAGTCATTTTATTATGTAATAAAAGTTTATTGATGTTCTTCATTTATTTATTGCTGAATTCGTTATTTGGGGGGTTTCAAATAAAATCGGAAATTTTGTTTTATTTATTATTTATTGTTATTTTGATATTTGAAGTTTTTTATTTTTGTTTAAGAAGTTGTTGTTGATAAAGTTGTTTTGGTTTTGGGGAGATTTGGGGTTGTTGAGGTCCGAAGTTCTCGAAATCCTCTGAGTAATCAAGAACGGCCATTTTCGTCCCTCAGCATTATAATTTTCGACGGGAGACCCCCCATTGGATTTTTAGGTCCTTTCCGTTCCTTTTTTTACGTTCCAGACGATTTTTTTTGTACAATAAACGATTGAAAATTTGTTTCTTTATTTTTAATTTTGATTATGTTACATGCCCCAATTTTTTATGTAACTAGTTTTTGTTTGGTTTTCGTGTTTTTATTTAATTTTTATGCTTCGGTTTCTATTTTTAATTTGATTTTTTACGTTTAATTTAATAAAATACGTTTTGAAATGGATTAATTGTGATTATATGGATAAAAACGTGGCTTAAAATTTATTGAAAATAGTCCTGTCATTCACGTTTGTTGAAAATGAGGGGCAAATTTTTTGGTCGTAAGCTATGAATTTCCTCCTCAAAGTCCTGAAATGTCTGATAATAAACATTTTAATATAAATTATGATGTTTTTGCCTCTGGAGGTGTTCCTATTTTGTATGTTTTTTATCTTTAAATTGTGGAGATAATCAAAAATTATGCTATAGCATTTATTCTTTTGGTGTACATATTCAAAATTTGGATTTGTATGGGCCTTCAACTTGAAAAGTTAATTAACCATCTCCCTGGATACTGATAGACTTGAAATCTGGAATCTTTAATTGGGAAATAGCCCTTAAAATTTCAAGTCGGTCAGTCTGCAGGAAGCTGAGGCCATAGGGTGTCCTGGTTTTGATTCCTATGAAGCAATTTGGTTTGCATGGAACCTGTTTTAGAGCTTGTGAAGGTGTTTCTGAGCCAAATTTAGGCTGTCCTTCAATCAAGAAATTGCTATTAATGACCTTAGCAAAGTACTACTATAGCTTGTTATCAGGGTACAAATTGGTTGGACCCTATTTGAAAAGTACTTGATTTCCCCCTTATTGGATACTGATAGACTTGAAATCTGCAGAAAGTTGAGAAATTAATGAATCTTCTGCAGCATACTCATAGGGAGTCCTGGTTTTGATTCCGGGGAACCAATTTGGTTCTGTGGAACGAATCCCTGGTTAGTAAAGAGAGCTTGTGTTTCTGTGCTAATTTTTGACTCTTCTTTAATCAAGAAAATGCACTTGAGGATCTAAGCATAAGCTCTACAATTGGCTATCCATCCAGTTGGGGTGTACCCCAACATGATAAGGCATCATGTCTTATTCAAATTGAAGGTCTATCCTAACAAATATTGACCATGGATGTATCCCCTTAGTGCTGTATGGTAAAAATTTGTTAGGATAGACCCTCATTTTGAATAAGACATGATGTCCTATCATGTTGGGGTACACCCCAACTGGATGGATGGCCAATTGTAGAGCTTATGCTTAGGTCCTCAAGTACATTTTCTTGAAGGAGAGTCAAAAATTAGCACAGAAACACAAGCTCTCTTTACTAACCAGGGATTCGTTCCACAGAACCAAATTGAGGGTCTATCCTAACAAATTTTGACCATACAGCACTAAGGGGATATATCAATGGTCAATATTTGTTAGGATAGATCCTCAATTTGATTAAGACATGATCTCCAATCTACCTGGATATTGTTAGACCTAAAAGGCGGTTTCTTTAATTTGATTAGAAAAAGCTATCAACATTTCAGTCGGCCTAGGAGGCTGAGAAATGTATGACTCTTCTCTAACATAGAGTCCCCTAGGAAATAAGCCCCTCAAAAGTCTAGAAGTTATGGTTTATAACCCTAAAATGCAGATTTTGGTAGAAAACCACCGATCTTCACCAAATTTTGACCATATACAGGGTAGGGCCTTTGGAGGTTAGGACTAGGAACACGTCTGTTTTCCGCCCCCCCCCTCTCCAAAAAATGGAGATTTTGCTAGAAAAACACAATTTTCACCAAATATGCACCATATACGGGTTAGGGGTGGGGCCTTAAGGGGTTAGAGCGTGGAACAAGGCATCTCCCCCCAATAGACCCCAACCAAAAAATGGTTACCTTCAAAATAGGTTTTTGTTCCTTTTGGAGATATTTTGATTAGAGAGAATTTTGATAGCTTTGATTTAGTGTTTAGAGCCAATAAGTATGACTAAAAGACTTCTTCTCAGCTCTCCATGGGCTGATAGTCTTCATGTTTTTATGCGCTTTTTCTTGTATTTAACAAAACTTGTAATTAAAAATTCTTTTATCTAAAAAGAATCTGCAGTTCGTTAAAGATTGATATGTATTAGATATTTAACTAGCTGTTATGATATTTTGTCGGTTTTGTTCTTTTTTCTATTCTACATTATCAGGTATAGATGCAATAGACATCTTCCATCCTGTTCAAGAGCCAATTATTGTCCTCTGGGTGTCTAAGAACTCCTAAGTTGTATGCCTAACTGCATAAGGTATGATTATTGAAGAATAAAAGAAAAAAAAAATCCATAAATTTGTTGTTGTTACTATAATAATACCTAATGATTAATGAAAAACAAATTTTTTGATATGAATTTTAAGGATGTGGTCTGAACCACGAACGTGTTTGTGGTGTTTAGAAATGGGTTAAAAATTAAAATTGTTTGGAAATGGGTTTAAAATTCTTGTTTGGTGTTTCGCAGAAATAAGAATGGATGAAACGTGTGGGGATGCTGAGGGAAAAGCCGGCGGAGGGGGTGGAATCGAAGAAGATATGGAAGTAGGCGAATGTTCCGAAGAGGAAGAAGATGAGGAAGAAGACATCGATTTGGGTTCTTCACCTATGACCGAGCATGCTTCAGCTATGATGAGCATGACTTCGCCTGGTATATGATTAAAACACAAAAACGAATTATTCTAATGTTTTATTAAAGCTCCCACTGCTTATGAAGGCTTGGCATCTCCTCTTAGAGTTGTCTCAGGTGCGTTGACAGGCGGCAAACCGGTCGTCGGGATTAAAAGAGGCCCCGGACGACCGAGGAGCCGAGGAGGCGGAGCTACGCCAGTCGTCAGACCTAAAAAAATCGTCGGACCTAAATTAAAACGATGGAAAGGGTTAGTGGCATCCTGCATCTTAATATTCTTTTAAATAAGTTTTTGTAGGTTACTCGTTTCTGGTGTTAATGGTGTCAACAATGGTAAACAGCCAGGTGAAATCGACGATGACAGCACATCACCGATTCATCCATCGACACCAAGCGATCACGTCAAAACACCAATTTTTGTCGACGAACCCAGTTTTGATGAAACATGGTTTGTTTTTAGTTCTTTTTAATTTTAATTTTTAATGATTCATTTTCAGGCCGGGCAAAGTATGTGTATTGTGCAATTTGACAGAACACAGTCAGCTAGGTCAGGGTAAAATGTGTAGAGTTGAGTGTACGGTCGAGGAGCTTCCTAAAGATTTGCCCAAAGAGCTTTTGATGAGCCCTCCTGAAACTCCACCGTTAGATTCGACAAGTCCAAGGCAGCCTTTTCAAAATCGTAGGCAGAAAGGGGCCGCCAAGTTTAGGTATGATCATTTGAGAGTTTTGCGCTGATTTATATTTTTTTATAGAAATGCTGGAGGTGGAGGGCAGGAGCCAGTGGACGAGTTAAGCTTAGTTGGCCATACTGATATCCCCGAGCCGTCTTCTATTGTAGATTCGGGTTATATTTATGTTCATGAATGGTGTGCAATGTGGTGTAGTGGTGTTACAAGAAAAGGATTATGTTCGTTTAACAATTTGCCGGCTGGAGTGATGGCTGCGGTATCAAGGAGATGTTACCATTGTAGTAGATACGGTGCGGGAGGTCCATGTGTTATACAGTCGTGTAATAAACACTTCCATACACCATGTGCGGCTGCCGCTAGCACTTTCCAGCATCCCAAAACGATGACTTTAATCTGCAGCCAGCATATCGATCATATACCGACGAAGCCGTTTCTTTCAGACGTCGAATGTCAAACATGTCGATCGGGATCGAATTTAGCGAATCTTGTCATGTGCTCGATGTGCGGGCGACATTATCACGGCTCCTGTATCGGGAATTCGCTTCAGCCCGGCCTTAGAGCTGGATGGCAATGCGCAGAATGTAGGATTTGTCAGTTATGTCGGAAATCTGAAGAGACGAACCGAATGCTGGTCTGCGACTCATGCGACAAAGCTTACCATCCGTATTGTGTTCGTCCAGCCATGTCTTCTGTACCCAAAGTAGGATGGAAATGCAAGGTAAGGTACTTTTTTCTGCTTTAAATTTAATTTTTAATCGCCATTTCAGAGATGCAGATTATGTAGTGATTGCGGTGCGAGGACACCAGGAGGTGGATTGTCTTCTCGATGGCATTCCAATTATACAGTCTGCGACTCCTGCTACCAGCAGAGAAACAAAGGCTTTTCATGCCCGGTTTGCCACAAAGCATACAGAGCGGCCGCTCTCAGAGAAATGGTCCGGTGCTCTCAGTGCCAAAGGTTCGTCCACGGAACGTGCGACAAAGAAGCAGATTTCGTCAGTTACCAAAGGAAAAAAGAAGCTCATCCTGATTACGAATACATCTGCCTCTCATGCAAAAACTGCAGCACCATCTCCTTTTCCAAACGGAAAGACAGTACGTCCTTCTTCTATCAAAATTATTCTTTCTAACTCATTTTTCAGGCACTGATGAAGCCTTATTGGACTCCTCTCTCAGTGTATCTCAAGAATCTCTTATGGTAAATGAAGATATTGATTTAGATTCCGAAAAGGTGACTTTTTTATTTTTTATTCTTGAAACTAACATAAAACAAAAACACTTGTGCACAAAAGGTCAACATTTTAAAATTCTTTACAAATTTAAATAAACAAAAAATATTTTACCATAAAGGTTATAGCCGGATAAGCGCGGGTGAAAAGTCCCCATTTTTTTCCCTTTAGTTTTAAGTCCTTTTTTTGGCTATAACTTGAAGAATATTAGTTTTAAATTTTTTTAATCGATTCCTTTGTATTTCTCGTGCAATTTTTCATAAGAATCGATATTTTCCAATTTTCAAAAATTCATATTTTGGATTTTCTAATTTTTCCTGGGCTTCCTGAGGCCTATTAACAGAAACCCTCGGATATAGCCATTTTTTCCCCCTTTAGTTTTAAGTCCTTTTTTTGGCTATAACTTGAAGAATATTAGTTTTAAATTTTTTTAATTGATTCCTTGGTATTTCTCGTGCAATTTTTCATAAGAATCGATATTTTCCAATTTTCAAAAATTCATATTTTGGATTTTCTAATTTTTCCTGGGCTTCCTGAGGCCTATTAACAGAAACCCTCGGATATAGCCATTTTTTCCCCCTTTAGTTTTAAGTCCTTTTTTTGGCTATAACTTGAAGAATATTAGTTTTAAATTTTTTTAATTGATTCCTTGGTATTTCTCGTGCAATTTTTCATAAGAATCGATATTTTCCAATTTTCAAAAATTCATATTTTGGATTTTCTAATTTTTCCTGGGCTTCCTGAGGCCTATTAACAGAAACCCTCGGATATAGCCATTTTTTCCCCCTTTAGTTTTAAGTCCTTTTTTTGGCTATAACTTGAAGAATATTAGTTTTAAATTTTTTTAATTGATTCCTTGGTATTTCTCGTGCAATTTTTCATAAGAATCGATATTTGCCAATTTCCAAAAATTCATATTTTGGATTTTCTAAATTTTCCTGGGCTTTCTGAGGCCCATTCACAGAAACTCTCGGATATAGCCATTTTTTTTCCTTTAGTTTTAAGTCCTTTTTTTGGCTAAAACTTGAAGAATATTAGTTTTAAATTTTTTTAATTGATTCCTTTGTATTTTTCGTGCAATTTTTCATAAGAATCGATATTTGCCAATTTTCGAAAATTCATATTTTGGATTTTCTAATTTTTCCTGGGGTTCCTGAGGCCCATTCACAGAAACCTTATGATATAGCGAAACTTTTTTGGTGTATAGAACCACCGAAAAAAGTTAAATCACTGAGGTTACATAGTGTAAGTCCCAATAAAATTGTCAGGGGATGACTTTTTACCCCCTTATCCTGGCTACACCTTTTTTTAGTCACCTTGCTGCATGACATGATAAAATTGCTTAGAAAAAAAAATTAAAATAAGCATGAAAAATTTTTATTCAAAAATTGCTTCTTATTAAATTAGAGATAATATATTCCAAAGGTTTGAATGTTTCTATTTATTTATAGACCTAAGAAAGGATTAAGTTTTGGAATTTGGAATTGAAATAAATTTTTTTCTTCTAAAAGATTCTAGTTTGTTAAAACAAGTGCTTTTTTGAATTTTTTTTTTGTTCCGTTTTTAGCTTTGATGAAGCAATTTAAATTCTTTTAAAATTTTGCTTTATTTTATTGAGTTGAATACGTTTTTTGGTCATTTTAAGATGTATTCTGCTCCTGAATGATTTTCTTATGTTTGGTGCATATAGCAAGGTTGCTTACATTTTGTAGTCAAATGTAGATTATGAAATATTGGGGTTTTGGCAACAATACACGCATGAAGCTTGTTTATTAGAAATTGAATATAAGTTTGGATGGTGAGTTGATGAATGAATTTTTTCAGTCGGACGACGGGCCTCTCCGGATAAACATCGGGTTAGGTAAAGGGAAACCGTTTGCGGCTTCCAAGCTAGCGAAGAAGAGACTCGGGCTTGGTGTCGGCCCTGGGAGGCCGAAAGGGAGCGGAAAAATGTCGTCGCTCTCGCCCTCCTTGAGTCAATACCACAAACGGCACCGTTTCGCCGATTTCGGACGGAAACGAGGAGCGAAATCAAAATTAAGAGGCATCTTCGGCACTCCTGGCCTCGGCCTTCAAGTAATACATTTCAAAATTCCATTTTTTTTTAAACTTAAAATTTCGTTTTTCAGCGGCCACTTCCAGACTCGACGGCCAAAAGTGAAGACGAGCCTGGAGTCGAGAATAAATTAGTTTTATGTTCGTCCAAAGACAAGTTTGTTTTAGGACAAGATATTTGTGTTATGTGTGGCTCATTAGGTATTGACCAAGAAGCGTGTCTTATCGCATGTGCGCAATGTGGCCAGTGTTATCATCCATATTGTGTAACGGTGAAGGTAAGAAAACCATCATCTTCTTGTATGATATTCCATCTTTTCTTTTAGGTTACCAAAGTTATGTTGCAAAGAGGATGGCGATGCCTGGATTGCACAATATGCGAAGGTTGTGGGCGGCGGAATGATGAAGCCAGATTGATCCTTTGTGACGATTGTGATATCTCATATCATATTTACTGTATGGATCCGCCTTTAGGTTCTGTTCCGACAGGAGGATGGAAGTGTAGATGGTATGTTTTTACGTTTTTGAATTATTTTTATTGAATTTCTTGTAGGTGTGCTCATTGTACGACATGTGGGGCAAGTACACCTGGTGTGAATTCGACGTGGCAATCGAACTTTTCTCAATGTGGAGCTTGTGCTTCGCTTACCGCTTGCCCAGCTTGTCAGGAGTCGTATTCTGACGGCGATCTCATAATTAAATGCGTACACTGTGACAGGTGGTTGCATTGCTACTGTGATAGTATTAGTAACGAGCAAGAAGCGGAAGCGTGCTGCGCTCAGAGTTACACTTGCATTCTATGCAGGCCTGGAAACGTCGCACTCGTTTTGCCTGCGACTCCCGCCCGAGTGCCTTCTCCGGATTACACTCCGGATGGGAAATCATCAAATGATTACTACGTCGACGGAATCTGCCTGTCCGAATGCGGCCTTCAGCACATCAAACATCTTTCGCTGGAAAACAACAACCAGCCCGTCCGGCGGAAAAGACCCGGATTCAAACGGCCCCAGGACAACGACATGCTCGGCCTCGATTCCGTCAACGGTAACATTTTTTCTACCTAAATCCAGGGATGGGCCAAAAGAATTCACGTGAATGCTTAGGTCCCCCTTCCACCTAACAGCTGGGTAACTGGGTGTGCGGTTACTGCTCAATTAGAGACGCGGTTACTGGGTAACGGGTGTGTGGTTACTGGGTAATTAGACACACTGTTACTTGGTAACCAGGTGTGCGGTTACGGGTAACTGGAATAGCGTTTCCTGGAGTCCTGGTAACCGGAAGCCTGGCAACTGGGTAACCAGAGGCGCGGTTATTGGGTTACTGGAGGCGTGGTTACTGGTTAACCGGAGCCCCGGCAACTGGGTAATCGGAGCCCCGGCAACTGGGTAACCGGAGCCCCGGCAACTGGGTAACCGGAGCCCCGGCAACTGGGTAACCGGAGCCCCGGCAACTGGGTGACCGGAGCCCCGGCAACTGGGTGACCGGAGCCCCGGCAACTGGGTGACCGGAGCCCCGGCAACTGGGTGACCGGAGCCCCGGCAACTTGGTGACCGGAGCCCCGGCAACTTGGTGACCGGAGCCCCGGCAACTTGGTGACCGGAGCCCCGGCAACTGGGTAACTGTAGCCCCGGCAACTGGGTAACCGGAGCCCTGGCAACTGGGTAACCGGAGCCGCGGATACTGGATAATTGCAATCATCAGTAATTGTTATTCCGAGTAACAAGTTGTAATCGCATCGTTTTTCCCATCCATACCTAAATCAAATTTCAATCTTGTTTTATTTTAGATCCCGACAATGATAATCCAAACGCCATTTATAAAGATGGTATGATCTGGGGCTCGAAAGACAACGGCCCCGTTTCATCACCCCCTGAAGGCTTTTCACTCTACACCATGGAAAGCGGCGTCGTCATTTTAAAACGGAAAAAACAAAGAAATCTCCAAAAGCTAGGAATCGGAGGGTTCTCCGCCTCGAAAATGCGCAGCTCCCGATTCAAAGACGACGAAGAAGGTTCGACCCATCCATTCGCCGAAGACAAACCTCGTCGGAAACCCCGAATCAACAAAAAACGTAGCAAATTAGCCGAAACTTACCCATCTTATTTACAAGTAATATTTTCATCCTTTTCTTTACTTTTTATTAATTCGATTGTCAGGAAGCATTTTTTGGACGCGAGTTGTTAGACACAACCAAGGAAACAACTCAAGAATTAGACAGCAGCAGCGAAGAATCAGACGATGGGAAATCAAACAAAGTTAGCCATGACAAGACAATTATGTTGTCCCAGGTAATTTTTTATTTTATTTTTTGTCCCTTTAGTCCAATATATGTTTAAAATTAAAGGTAACTGATGTCAAAACCAAGCATAATGATGAATATGACCCTTCAAAAACAATAAAGGTACATTCAAAATATTAGGACTATTTTCTTTTCTTCTTTTTATTATTTTCCGATTTCCTTAAAAATTTCTTGGGCTTGGTTTTGGATATTTTGTTTTATTAGATTTTTAATTAATCTTTTTTTAGGAGGAAGACGTGAGCGACAGCGAAGGATTAAAAGACATACTCCACCTATCCGACAATTTACTCCCTAATGATCTAGTCAATACAATAATGAATGATAGGGATGGAATCAAGGCGGAAACATTGATTGGAGGATCTTCGAGTCAAGATACGCAGCAAAAAGATGAACTTTCCGAGATCCTAGGGCCGCATTTCAGTTTGGAATCGATGGTTCGGGAAACCGGGCTCCCTAATATGGATTCAAAAGATGTCGAGGAGATATTCAAAGGGGTCCTGACAGACGAATCTCAGGAATCGCAGAGCTCAGGAGCTTTCCCACCACGAGGCCCCACACCTGGGACACCTCATCCTCAAATGTCACCTCAGCAAAGCCTTCCTGGCGGAATCCTTTCAAGAACTAACTCAGTCACACCTTCAGTCCATACAAATCTATCATCACCAATCGGCTTTCCTTCAGCATCACCTTACAATTCAGAATACAGCAAGTATGTATTTTCAATTTTTGGTTTTTTTGTACCTTAAATTTTAGTAGCCCGCAGTTCAGCCCTGAAGGAAGTCCTTGGGGTGGGGATGACAACACCAATAGTGCTAAAACATCTCTCAAAATGGAAGCCGATGAACCCCTCGGCCAACTTGCCACCATGGCACCCGTTCTTTATGCCAACATCCATCATTCTGATTGGAAAAAAGAATTCCCCAGTAAGTTTTTGATCAATTAAAAGTTTTTATTTGATTATCTTCCTTTAGATTGGAGCGACAGATTCAAACAAATTCTTAAAAAATGGCGGACGCTTCCTGCGGAGAAGAAAGCTCCGTTTGTCCAGCAAGCGAAGGAAAATCGCTCGATTCGCATTAAGAAAACACAACAGGTAATTTTATTATTTAATATTGCAATTAAAGGAAGAAAATTCATCGGTCCTTTCACTGTAGGCGTTTCCTTATGGCTTTTATAGAATTTAAGCTTGAATAGTTATTGAATAATTAGTTAAAGAATAACTAAAATAGTTAGTCTTTAATTAAATAACTAACAAAAAGTATAAAAAAAAGAAAAATTTTTCTAGAAAATCCACTAACGAAAATCACTGCATTTTTTTTCCTTTTTTGTTTTTTTAAAAAAAAGTATGGTTTGTCGATGCACTTAATGCAAAAGTATGGGTCTGACAGATTGGGAAGGAGCTGGCTGATGAAGATGCACCTGGCAAGCAAGCAACAAGTGGCAAGAGCTTTGAGGTGTGTCCCCCCTCGAAACCTACCGATAGGAATTCCCCATTTCCAGTCACTCCTGAGAGTCCCGAGCAGAAATTAGTCTCAACAGCTTCTAACACATCACCATTGCACTCACCGGCAACTCAGGAGACTTTTCCGACCACAATCCCATCCCACCCGTCCACAATCCAGTATATACCGTTAAGCACGCCTGGAATAAGGGCGACTTTCCATTTGATACCGACTTCTATAGTGACAACGACTGAAACTCCTGTGACACGTGCCATGTATTATGAGCGGAGTACGATCCATTATCCGCCGACGAATGTCGTCATCCAATCTGTACCTCCTTTGATCATGACATCCTCCTCAGGACAGACGACTGACTCTAAAAGCCTCATACAGATCATACCGACGAAAACCTCGACCGTTAGCACAGTCATAACTCAACCCTCGCCCCGTTCTGTCCAGTTCATCCAAACTGTCAAAACGGTCCATAGTACGACAGAGCCCGAGTCCAGAACTACCAACACGATTTGTTCCCCACTCTCTGATCAGCACATCCGTGTGTTAACTCCTTCTGAAATAATGCGCACACTACCCTCGTTAGGGCAAGAAACCTACGACACTCCACCTTCCACGGTGAGCCCTTTTGCACGATTGTACTCTCATAAATTTTCTTCATTTTCAATTTTTTTTTGTTGTATTTGAAGTGTTAATTTTGCAAGTAGCTAATTTTTTTAGTTAGTTTAAATTTGTAGTAGATGTTTGACCTTTTGGGCGCACTTTTCTTTTAAATTTTTATGGTTTTTTTTAAATTAAGGGCTCTGTTTGTTCCATTCTGCGTTTATTATGTTGAAAACACATTTCCCTTCTCCTAAGACCTTATTTTGTCTTATCCCTTCCAAATCTCCATTCATCTTCGGATATTTATCCGGTTTAAACTTTTTTTTCAGGAAATCGCAAAATATGAATTCATTTCATTATGCTTTGCATGTAACAGACAACTTAAAGTCAACATAGAAAAATTGTCAAACAAAATTTTTTCAGGGTATCATGTTATTTGAAAGATAGTTTTAACACATTCAATGTGGATCTTTACATCAATTTTTGGCCTTTAAATGAGCTTTTTAATGGTACAAAAATCAACGAAATTGGTCAAATAGGCGTCTTAAAATTGTACCGCACTGAATGTGTTTAATTATGAAAATTTATAATAAGTTAAAGCAGGTTTTTGATTATACAATCAAAAGTGGATAGGAAAAATGAAACATTTTAGGCAGAATGTGGCATGTTATGGACTCAAGGTTGCTTGAGAGTAACAGGCCTCTTCAATCCCCTGCTTTGGCTTCATAGATTTTTTGGCCCCCTTTTCAAAAAAATGTTTCTTAATTTTTTTTTTAGGTTAATTTTTTTGTTATTTTGCATTTCGGTGGAAGCGTATGCATGACGTGAAATTTTTTTATTCTCTGAAGCATAGAAACAATTTTTTTGATGTTCTTCGTTGTTGCATAATTTAGAAGACGTTTTCTTAGCATAAGATTTAGTGTTTTTTGGCTTTATTCTCAATATTTTGATTGATCTTTAGGAACAAGACAAGACTCAGGTTAGTAAAACGACCCGAGAAGCTGAACAAGAGCGACAGTGGAAACACATACAGGCTATGAGGCAACAGCAATTGCATACTCAAGCTAGAAATCAAGGTAAGTTTATCAAATTGAAATTTGATCTTTTTTTAAAGTTATGTTTTAGTTCCTCGTGTTCATCGGCAAATAAGCGGTGATGGGACTATAGTGCAATATCCATCGGAAACCCAGAATACCCAGCCGCATTTGACGCAGCAGTTGCAAGTTTCGACGCCTCAGGAGCCGATTAGCAATATCGCTTTGGCTTCGCCGAGAGGTCCTCAGCAATTCACTTCTCCGACCGGGATCAAGAATCCTCGAGCTTTGACATCTCCTGCTCCTCTTTTCCCTCGAATGGTTGGAATAAGACCGCCAAGCCAGTTTGCGACTCCGAGGCAAAATGAAGAGATGAACCGACAACTTCGAGATTTACTTCAACGTCAACAGATAAAACGTAAATTTTTAATAGCCCCTTGGTACCGTAGTTCATAGTTTGCAGTCCCTAGGTGCAGTATTTGGTGCTTTATAGCCTCTAGGTGCCGTATTTGGTGCTTTATAGCACCTAGGTGCCGTCTCGGTGCTTTGTAGCCCCTAGGTGCTGTTTTTGGTGCTTTACAGCCCCTAGGTGCCGTATTTGGTGCTTTACAGCCCCTAGGTGCCGTATTTGGTATGTTATATCCCCTAGGTGCCGTATTGGGTGCTTTGCAGCCCCTAATTGCTGTATTTGGTGCTTTGCAGCCCCTAGGTGCCGTATTTGGGGCTTTGCAGCCCCTAGGTGCTGTTTTTTGTGCTTTGCAGCCCCTAGGTGCTGTTTTTGTGCTTTGCAGCCCCTAGGTGCTGTTTTTGGTGCTTTACAGCCCCTAGGTGCTGTTTTTGGTGCTTTACAGCCCCTAGGTGCTGTTTTTGGTGCTTTACAGCCCCTAGGTGCTGTTTTTGGTGCTTTACAGCCCCTAGGTGCTGTTTTTGGTGCTTTACAGCCCCTAGGTGCTGTTTTTGGTGCTTTACAGCCCCTAGGTGATGTTTTTGGTGCTTTACATCCCCTAGGTGCTGTTTTTGGTGCTTTACAGCCCCTAGGTGCTGATTTTGGTGCTTTACAGCCCCTAGGTGCCGTATTTGGTTTGTTATATCCCCTAGGTGCCGTATTTGGCGCTTTGTAGCCCTAGGTGCTGTTTTTGGTGCTTTGTAGCCCCTAGGTGCCATATTTGGCGCTTTGTAGCCCTAGGTGCTGTTTTTGGTGCTTTGTAGCCCCCTAAGTGCTGTTTTTGGTGCTTTGTAGCCCCTAGGTGCTGTTTTTGGTGCTTTGTAGCCCCTAGGTGCTGTTTTTGGTGCTTTGTAACCCCTAGGTGCTGTTTTTGGTGCTATATAGCCCCTAGGTGCCGTATTTGGTGCTTTATAGCCCCTATGTGCCGTATTTTGTACTTAATAGCCCCTAGGCGCCTTATGAGTTCTTTTGTACTCATAGATATGCTATAGCCCCTAGGTACTCTCATAGATACCGTATAGCCCCTAGGTGCTCTCATAGATACCGTATAGCCCCTAGGTGCTCCCATAGATACCATATAGCCCCTAGGTGCGCTCATAAATAGTCCATAGCCCCTAGGCTGTTGGTACTCACCAGGATAACTCCAAAATCAACTTTAAATTACTTATCTTTTGTTTTAGAAGAAGCCCCTGATGGTCAAAACCCAGTGGCTACAGCACAGATTAGACAGCCAATGACTCAAGTGCGACAGGCGATTCCGCAGCAAGCGATTCACGGTGTCGACGCCCGAGTTCGCCTTTTGCTTCAGCAACAACGCGGTGTCTTTCCTGGCACTCAAGTCCGGCCTGCGACACGCCTTGACCAGTTCAATCTTGTTCAACGACAGCAATTCGCTCAAAGTAAATTTTTTTAAATTCATTGCCCAAATTTTTAATTTTCAATTTTAGACACTGTGGCGCCCATTGTTCGACCTCCTCATCAAATAATAACCGAAAGGGTACAACAGCAACAAGTCGAGCAGCGTCTCCAAGGAGCTCGGGACGGCGAAGAGATTCCCGATAGTGTCACAGCTGAAATCGAAAAGCTAGAACAAGAAGGAGGCACCATCGGAGAAGCCGATGCCGTCTCTGCTCTTTTTGGTGACCTTGGTGATGATGACGACGAACTCCTTGCTGAAATGGGAGCAGATTTCAATATCTTAGAATACGCCGATCCTGAACTTGATAGCATTTCAGGCGGCGAAAAAACAAACATTTTGGACGACTTGGAAGCCGAAGTTGTCAAAAAGAAGCAAACCCCAGCAATGTAAATTTAAACAAAATTTTAAAAAACAAAATTAATACATCTTTTTAGAAGGAACAATGAAGTGAAGGAATCTCAGCAAGAGGAGAAAAAAGCGCAGCCGATAATTCAGCAGCAGCAGCCTCAACGACAGGCGGTGACACCATCTCAGCCTCAGGCGAGCCCGATCGTCCACATCCCTCAGCAAGTGGTCACCTCCATGCCCGGACAGACAATCCAACAAGTCAAAACCGTAAACAAAACATTCACTTCTCAATTCGCGACACCTCCAGCGCCGTTGCCGAGGATGCAGCTCATGGCTGGCGCCCAGTCACCGCGACCGCAGATCCAAACCGCTTCCAACATGGGAGGGGCCCAAGGGCAGAATTTCATTCCTATCCCGGCCCCTCCACCGTACCCCGGCCCACCACCGCCATACCCAGGCCAACTCCAATCAAACGTAAGTCTCATCTTTTATCTATCCCTTAAAATCAAAATAAAATAATTCAAAAAGCTTGAATTTTGAGTAGCATGAGTTTTATTTATTTTTTTATATTTTTTTTTTAGACTTTTAAAGTGTTAAATCCCTTCAAGTAGAGTAAAAACTGGGAAAAATTTAAAAATGGCAGGCAAACATTGCTCATTAAACTTAAAAAATGTCTTAATTAGCATTTTTGTCTTTGGCCACGTGCAGGTTGAGGACATTTTGAGGCTTTTCCAGCTTGCACAAGGCTTATTCTCTTTTTAGGCCTTATGAGGGGTCCTTGGGACTAAGGATTTGAATGATATTTGACTCCTTTTTTGCCAGATTTCACTTTAAAAGCTGATTCTAAACCTTTTTTAGGTAGATTTTTTGACTGTAAAGAACCTTTTTTCCTAAGTAAAGGCACCCTGAAAGGAGATTTTGAACCTTTTTCGTCTGAAAAGACCCTTTTTAGGTTGATTTCGTCAATTTTTAATAAAAAAACACCACGTTTTTCAATTAGAAAAACCCCTCAGGTGAATAAACCTTTGTTCATAGTTAAAGGCACTCTTGAAGCATAATTTGAACCTTTTTCACAAATTCAACACCACGTTTTCTCATTGAAAAACGAGAAAAGAAGATATTTTGAACGTTTTTTTGGAATAAAAGAGGATACTACTGTCTCTTTGAACTATCTAAACATTGACTAATGAACTTTTAACTGCTCCTAAACTGTGTACCGAGTGTGAAATGATATTTTCTGTCTTGCCATTCTCACCTAGGGAGGCATTGGACTATAATTCGAATCATTTTAACCAAATATCATCCAAATCTGAGAAGTTTCAAAGTCCTCTTGTTTGTTTCCTGCCTTAGAAATCATATAGATCCATACCATGCGCATGTATCTGTATGAGAAAAAGCCGAAGCTCAGCTTTTGATCAATGTTAAAAATATAATGTTTTATTTATGCATGATAAGTGTGTTTAAAGTAAAAAAAGGGGAAAATTTGCTTTTAGCATTGATCGTTGTACTTCTGCTTTTTTTAAATAAAAGAAAAAAAATTCAAAAATGATTTTAAATGTTTAAAATGTAGTCAATGTATTAAGATATTTTATGTGTTGCATTTGTTTTATTTATTTTTTGGTTTGTGGTAATGCATGACTAACTAGGGTATATGCCAAATAGATTCGTGCTGGAGCCCCAAAGGTTCCCAGGCCCCCCCTCGCCCCGACTGCAGGCACTTCCCTTCCACAAAGGAGATCACTCCTTTTACAGGTGAGAAAAATAAACAAACACCTATAAAAAACACAATTAACACTGGAAATTAAGGTTCACGATAATAACCACCTTCTGATTTTATTTGGTTTTTCTGCATGGCTGTTGGTTGTCAATTATTTTGCTCGACTGGGGTATAATATTCGATTTATTGTAGGAACAGCCGCTTCTTCTTGAAGATTTGCTGGAAGAAGAGAAACGAGAGCAAGAACAGCAGTCGGTCACTCCAGGCCCGAGTTCGGGTGCTTCGCTCATGAGCGATGCTGACTTCGAGATGCTCCGAGCGGACGTTCTCGGCACCAATTCTCAAGTTTCAAGTCCGCCTCAAGTTCCAAGTAATTTAAAATACCTAATTTGTCCTATGAATCTTATAATTTGTTCTAGGTGTCCAAATTTTGAATATACCAATTCAGCCTGCTCCGCCTGCCCCTCCAGACTGCATTGTGACCGAGCAGGACAAACAGATTCAAATGCAGTACGAGCAATGGCTTCAGTCGAATAACGCTGCTTTGACTCACCAGCTCAAATACTACGAATCGGAGGTCCAAAAACTTCGCAAAGTACGAAAGGTTTGTGGTATTAAAACTCAATTTTGATATTAACGCATTATTTTTTTTTTCTACTTTTTTTTTATTTTCTTTTATTAGTCTTTAAACAGCAAGCAAAGGCAGTTAAGGAAAAATGGGAATGAGCTGACGCAGAAAGATGCTTTGGAGTTACAGCGGGTGACAGTTGAGCAGACAGGGCTTCAAAAACATCTTGAAGCTGCTAGGAAGCAAAGCCGGACCCATAGCATGATCATTCAGGAATATCAGAATAAACAAGATCAGAAGAATGGGGTGGCGTCGACTTTGGTTGGAAGTGCGCCGCACAGTGTTGGTTCTGCTTCACCGCAGTCGCCGAGTGGCATGATGTCACCGGGTGTTCAATCTGCCTTACCTTCACCCCAAACTGCAGCTTCTCCTCTGCACCATAGCCCCAGAATAGGCACCCCTCATTCACAGGTAATAGACTATTTTGATTTTGTAAGTTTTTAAACTCTTTTTTAGACTGGAGAAGACAAAAATGACAGTGGATTAGCATCACCACGTTCTGTGTCTTTGGCGCCAACTCCTCCAAGCCCTCATCAGTTCCAGATTAGACATCAAGGGATGGTACCGAGGTTTTCGAGGTCACCTGAAGGAACTTTAAGACCAAGAATTGTTTCGCTTCAACACCAAGGAACGGCGACTTCGTATGCGACACCCAGAGCGTTTGCAACATCTCCGCAGCAAGTGATGTCTCCCAATATGCCACAGCAGCAGCAAACAATCAGGATTCAAAGTATCCAAGGCTTGACACCTCAGCAACAACAACTTCTTTTGCAAAAGCAACAACTTCAACAACAAAAGCAGCAGCTTCTTCAGCAGCAAATACAACAGCAGCAGTTGCAGCAGCAGCAGTTACAACAGCAACAAATGCAGCAGCAGCAGATACAACAGCAGCAAATTCAGCAGCAGCAGATACAACAGCACGAATTGCAAGAAGTTGGTTTGGTGAGGCAACTCGATGGGAGTATTCAACGCCAAGTTCTTTTAAGACAAGGCATCATTCAAGACGATCAGAATAATCAGTTGATACTGCAGAGGCAGCAGTTGGTCCAGCAGAACAGGCAGTTGATTATAGGGCAAGGAAAGATTGGCCAGTTTAGGCAGATTGTTCAGCAGAATCAGAATTTTCAGCAAAATCCTCAGATGCAGAGTCCAAATAATATGAACCAGACGTACGTTTCGGGATCTTCGATGCCTCCAAGTCCGATTATCAATCAAGCACCTTCTCCAATATCGACATCAATGAATAACGTCCAGTACAATCCATCAAGTTCACCGATGCACCCACAAAGTCCGATGATATCGCAGTATCATACGTCAAGTAGTCCGATGCCGCATCAGAGTCCGAGGGTTCAAAACTATCAGACGGCTAGCTCGCCGATGACGCCTCAGAGTCCGATGGTGTATTCAGGATTGCAGACGCCCACATCTCCTATGCCTCAGTTCAACCAGCCAAACTCTCCAATGCCTCCAGTTTCTCCTAGAGTCCAGCAGTACAATCAAGGACCGCCGAGTTCTCCAATGAGCTCGCAGAGTTCCATGATGCAACCTCAATTCGCGCCGAGACCAAATTCACCAATGGTACCTATGGGTTCGCCGATGCCGATCAGGCGACCATCCAGTACTGGCGGAAGCGTCGGCAACAGCCCTGCAGCGGAACGGCCGCAAAGCGTCGAAAACCCGCGTACCCCTCAAGATCAAGAGGGAAATGGAGCAGGGGGCGGTGGTAACCCGTACAATCCTCACAATCCCATACCATTGCCTCCAGAATTAGGAAGGATACGATATGTCAAACTGGGATTGAGAGGTGGCTCGCCGATGTGGAGTGACAAAGCCGTTCCCCGTAAACCTCTCCACAAAGGTAAAGTCGGACACTCATTGGCTGGAACTAGCGGGAACGCCGATGAAAAATCAAAAATGAAAGTTCCAAGCCTGGTCTGCGTAGACTACAACGATTTCGACGAAGAGTCGCGAACTCCGCCCATGACACCTCCCACCAAGCCGGCTTCCATTAAAAAATCCGAAACTGGAACTGTTAAAACAAGACAATCTGAAGACACAGATTCCGAGGCCACTGTATATGAAGATATCGTACTCGTTGAAAGCTGTAAAGAGACCAATCTTGAAGTTGAAGAATTGCAATCAGCTTTGGAAGACAACGTCATGTCTACTGTTGTTTCCATGCCCATGAGTTTAGACCCATCACATCTAATGAATGCAAGCGACATTTTAGATGATTGCTTAGTCTCTTCTTCAGATCTCGTCGTCTTAGAAGATGTAGACAATGGAAACAGCGACATCTTGATTCTTGACGGTGACATCAATGATACGCTTAAAGTCGATGAAGATATCATGGAATTTGACGAAGAACCTTCTCCTCCTGGTAGAAAAAGGATGACCGGAAAAGTCCTTCCTAATCAACCAATTCAAAAAGAAGAGCCAAAAGAAGCACCCAAATCTCCCGTTGAAACAGAGACCAATGAAGAAGAAAAAGAAGACAAGAAAAGTGAAATAAAAGAAACTGAGGCGACTGTTCCGAATGTGGTTGTTTCAAGAAATTCTGTGGCTTTTACCCCAGTGAGTATGCATAAGTCGATTCCTACATGTTCAGAAAGGAAGCTGAGCATCCAGCAAGCTGCTGTGGCCACATTGGTCCAAGGGGCGGTCAACGCTGCTGCCAAATTTGCTGCAGAAACTCAGAAGAATAATACCGAAGTCACAACTACTCAGCCAACAACTAACACCTCGGCTCCACCACATTTCACCCGACCAGCCCCCACCGTGCGTCCAACATCCACAGGCTACCTCAACCAAGTCCTATTTGGATCAAAAACCGAAGAATCAAAAGATCTGAAAACAGACAAAATCGAACCCAAAAACGAAAACTGCTCCAATCTCCGAAATCTTGAAAAAACCAAACTTGTCGACCTCCTCAACAAAAACGACGACAAAGACAAAGTCTGGGGTATCAAACGTGACGTAATCAAAAAAGTCGAAAACGAAGAAGAAAAGAAAGAACAGAAAAACGATAAAATCCAAGAAAAGATCAAAGTCGAAGAGAAAAACGATAAAGTCAAGATTATCCAAAATTCCGAAATGAACAGCCATAAAAACGAAAACATCGCCTTACCTTCAGTAAGTTCAAGCATCCTAGAAGCCCAATTGACCACCTCAATGTTAAGAACTGAAAATCCAAGCCCACAATATTTCTACGCAATCGTAAACCACAATGTTCCCAAAGAAATCAAGAAAGAAAACATCAACGACGACCTACGAGTAGAAGGCTTAGCAGCTCATTTACAACGTACCATCAAAAATGAAGAACTGAAAAATGAGTTAAAAGTTTCTGAAGCTGAGATGCACAAAAATTCACGTATGCAGCCCAATTTGAAACCTGGCGGTGTCTATGTTCCAGCTAAAATGGTTGGACCTGGACAGTACAAGTTTGTCCACACTACCCAAGCATCCATTGAAAGTGCTAACGATCTTGCCAATAAAGAAATCAACCATTACATCAACAAAATGCGCGATAATGCTGCTTTGCAGAAATCCGAACAGAATAAATTAGAAAAAGAGAAACTCACGAATGATATTTTACAACAGAGGATTGTATCAAGTTCAGAAATCTCGCAGCTTCTTGAAAAAGAGAGTCATCATTTCACTGGGGCTAAGCCTCAGCAGAAAGAAGAGCCTCGGAAGTTCGTTTCGTTGAGTAATATGCTCCTTTCGAAAAAAGAAGAAGAAAAGCGAATGTTGCCGAGGGCATCGGATGATTCTCAAAATGTCCTTTTGAAGCAACTTTTGCAAAATACGGCTTGTGCGACGACAACGTCATCACCTCAAAGTGCACCGTCGCTTCCTATAGTTCCATCTTTGGAAGACCAGCTTGCACGACCTGTTCCACCAACACCGACATCACTTTTGCCACCTGTTTTAAACGAACCTCCCAAGCCGGTTATCAAAGAAATGATCCCTTCGAGGCCTGTGGTTCAAACTTCTACTCCAATGGAAGTCCAAAGATCTGTCCCTTCTTGCTTGGATGAGCTTCTATCTCCACCTCATCAACCTCCAACTCCGACCATCATCAAAAGAGAGCCGATTTCTTTCAGCCAACCAAGCCCCATCATGACACCGACTATGGAGATTAAAAAAGAAAACCTTCCGCTCACTTTGCCCGTTGCTGTCGAAGTCAAAAAAGAAATCATGTCATCAGACGAGATGCTCTCACCGAGCTTCAGAATGGAGCCCGAACATCCCGGTGAATCCGCCCTCCAAGACATCAAAAAGATGAAAAGGAGGCAATACCAGCAAAAGCGGAGGCAAAGTTTGGGCAAAGAAGCCATTGGTGGAACACCCAAGAAAAGGCCAAGAAAAAGTTCAAAAGTGGAGGAGGATTACGACTCATATATCGATTCTGTGATGCATCAGTTGAGACAGACGCCCGCAATGACCATCTGCGAGCCGAATCTGACCTATAACTTCACCGGAAGTCCGGTTTATGGGTCAGGGGATTTGAGCAAAGTCAATAGCTGGTATGTATGCAAAACCTTAGATCGCTCGATCTCATTTTTCCTTGCAGTACAAGGTTGGGAGAATTGAGGGGGACCTATGGGCAAGCATATTTGCCATCGGAGAACGATCATTACAACACGTTACCATTTGGCGACTTACCACCACGAGCACCCACAACCCCTTCGACCCAGAGAGGATTTTACAACGAAGAATTCGCTCCTCTCAAACTTCACAGCACCAAAGACGAATGTAAGTTGTCATAAATTGTTCAAAGAGACCTCCTAGTGGAAAAGGACTGTTGTTAGCTATCTTTTCCAACAGCTCCAGTGTTGCCAATTGATTATTACAAATTGTGCCACTTGAAAATTACCCCAGTTTGGGTGAATACTGCTCCAACATTGCCTGAAAGTTCTGAGTTACCATAATAGGCATTGTTAAATTGGAGCTATTTTGCATATTCCAGTGTTGTCTGGAGCGAATTCATTAAATTAGGCTACCAGACGATTTCTTGCTAATTGGGCTACCCTAATGTTTCCACTGTTGCCACATTGTGCAATTTCTTACAAATTTGGCTACATTACTTGAACAAATTAATGTTGGCAAATTAGGCAATATATTGTAAATCAGGCTACTGTTCAGTTTCCAGTGTTGCCAGATCAGGTATTTCTTACGAATTGGGCTGCTTTAATCTTTCCAGTTCCAGCCAAATTGTGCAATTTCTTACTGAGCTATTTTACTTTAGAAAATGTTGCGTAATAGTGCAATTTCTTACAAATAGGGCTACAATGTTGCCAAAAAAGGTATGGGGGCTACTGTGCAGTTCCCAGTATTGCCAAATCTTGAGAATTTTGGTCATTAGGCTACCATACTCTTTGCAGTTTTGCCAAATTTGGGGACAAATCTCCACCTTGAGCAGGCAACACTGGTTGAGATAGGTGATGGGTCGTTCTGGGAAGTTTCGGTAACCGTTCCAACTGTTCCAGTTACAGCGACGTAACGGTTCCTAATTCCCGTTCCAGTTCCATAGGAAGGGAGACGATTTTTCGTATAGAAAATCTATTGAAGAAGTTCTGTAATCGGTTCCATAGAAATTAGAATTGGTTCTTTCGTTCCAGGTCCCAGAAGGAGTTAGAAAATCCCCGAATATCCTATCCTGTTCACTGGATTCTTGATTTGGTGTCTTGTAGGAACTTCCACTACGTCATATTATGTGTCGCCGGGGGGGAGGGGGGATAACTTGAGTAGTAACCAATTCAGGAACCATCCAAGAACGAAACCTTCGGTTTTCAATTTTCAGTCGAAACGGCACATGTCCACACTCCACAAGTGTTTGTTTCCTCACTCCTCGTTTTCCCCTGACAATTTCTTGCTAATTGGGCACTGTATAGTTGAGTTTCTGGTGCTGCCACATTTGTCTACAAATAGGCTATCAGCTTTTAGGTATAAGCAGGCCCCTAAGGTTTCGTTGTCAAGTCAATATGGCAAAAGCTACCATCTTAGGCCTTTTAAATGAGATCTAATTGTTCTTCTTCAATTTTAGTTGATGATCGTAAGTACGATTTCAATCGGGATCGAGACAACGAAACACCGGACACGATCATAAGCTCCTCCAGCCCTGAATGTGTAATGCCCGAATTCCCCAACAGCTTTCCAGGCTTACAATTCATCGATTCCGACGGTGAAGAAGACAAATTCAAACTTTCACGCTTCTCACCCGACATCCCTATAATTTCTCCGTTGATTGTGAGGCCAAAGCCGATCAGATTTTACCGTGATATGGTTTGTGTCTTTTAAATTTGTTTTTGTGGTGTCTTATTCGTATTTTAGGATAAAGAAAACGAAGGACCGCAAAGCAAAAAACACTGCGAGAACGTAACAGTGACTTTGACTTTAAACTCACAAGCTGCAGACGATGTTCTTTCCGTCTTGAGAAATCTAGCCAACGTATTAAGAATCCCTGTACCGGTGAACTACAGCGTAACTGAGAGAAGTACGTTGCCCAACCACAAGCTCGGGCTGTACAAGATCAAAGGGAAAGATGGAAAAGACAACGGGCACATCGATATTCAGTCGATATTAAACGGAAACGCGAAATTCTGCCGACACTGCGACGTCGTCATTGTGAACAACGTGATGAGGAAAAAAGCGTCCGAGATGCCCCTCGTAGCACGCCAAGGCGAAGAAGATCTCTATTTCTGCAGCACCAACTGCTACATGCAACTCGCCCTCGCCCACCCACCTCCAGTCCACAACGAAAAGGTCAGTTTAACAAAATCCTTTCTTTTTTTTTCACTCACCAAATTTATAGGCGTCCTCCGTCGTTGAGCATCATGGTGATATCACCTCTAAAAAGTCCAGATTTGAGAATTCCATTTGTGATACATTTAAACTTGATATTAAAAAAGAGGTATGACATTCTGTCATCCATTTTATAGACAAAATTAGAAACAGCATGAATTGCTTTTTTTATGCATGATCAATGATCATAGATCCCTTAGATGTAGAGAAAAAAATCAAAAAACTGCATGCTCAAAGGACATAATCACTCAAGAAATTCACTTCCCACAAAACAATCAGTATTTCATGATAGAAAGTTTAAAATTTCATAACTTACCTACTTGTTGACCGATTTTATTGATATTTATACCGTTGGAAAGCTCTTTAAAGTAGCTTTCAATTGGTATAAATATCGGTAAAATCGACCCAAAATTGTAGATGTTATGAGAATTCAAATTTTCAGTCTTAAAACCGCGTATAAAGTGCCACTGAAAACCATTTTTTATGCTTTCAAGATTTTGAAAGAAAACTATTCAACAGTCCCTGGACGGAAAAATAAATAAACAAACTTTTTAAAAGTAGCTTTTGTATTGTTTTAATGCCAATGTTGATAAATACAAGTTTTAATTAATTAAATTTTTTTAGAAAATTACCAATGATGTTTCTTCTTCCTTTGCCCGGAGTGGAAAACGAGATGTTCGAACTTTCGATAAATCGTTGGTCCCGGTTGTGAAAAAGTCACCATCGCGATATCGCATTTGGACAACCAACAACGTCCCTCAGCCTGCAACCAGGATGAAAAAGACTTCAGACAAAGAAATGGCCGATGTAATTTTTTACAAGCAAATAGAAAATTTTTGTTTTATTTTTAATTTTTTTAGATCTTGTTCAAATTCGGGATAACGGTCATGCCCACAAATATTATAGAAGATTCACGAGTTTGTCTTTTTTGCCACCAAACTGGAGATGCTGTTAGCGACGGCCCTGCTAGACTTTTAAACTTCGATGTGAACAAATGGGTCCATCTAAACTGCGCTTTGTGGTCCGATGAAGTCTACGAGACTGTCAATGGTGGTTTGATGAATGTCGAGACAGCTTTGCAGTCTGGCCTCAATGCCGTCTGTGCCTACTGCAGTGCTACCGGGGCAACTTTAAAATGCTACAAAATGCGCTGCACTGTAGTCTACCATCTCCCGTGTGCTGTCAAAGATCAATGTGTTTTTTACAAAAATAAGGTAATTTGAAATAAAATCTTGTCTATTAAGTGCAATTTTTTTCTTTTTTTAGACGTTATATTGCAATAGTCATGCTCAAAAAACCGAGAAGGAAAATGAACTGACGACTTTGTCTGTGATGAGGCGGGTTTATATAAACAGAGATGAGAACCGTCAAGTGGCTTCTGTAATGCATCACAGTGAGCAAAACAACCTGCTCAGAGTTGGCTCGTTGATATTTTTAAGTGTCGGTCAACTCCTTCCTCATCAGCTTCCATTTTTCCATACGTCGAACTACATCTATCCGATTGGATACAAAATCGTAAGTTCGAAAATCCCTTAATTTCGAGTTTGGGGGATAGTTATGGAGTTTAGGGGATAGTTATGGGGGTTTTGGGGAGATAGCTATGGGGTTTTGGAGGATAGTTATGGAGTTTGGGGGATAGTTATGGAGTTTGGGGGATAGTTATGGGGGTTTGGTGGATAGTTATGGGTTTGGGGGATAGTTATGGGGTTTGGGGGATAGTTATAGAGTTTAGGGGATAGGTTTGGGGGGATAGTGATGGAGTTTGGGGGATAGTTTTGGGGTTTGGGGGACCATGGGACCAGTTGGAGGAGGGTTATTACTTATTAGAGTCAATTGGGAAAGATGTAATAGGGATAGTTTTGGCATAAATGTGTGGATTATTGAAGGGAAGTAATTTGGGCGTTTAGGGGGGATTAGGATCATTTAAGATTATTCGGATGGTTGGGGGCATTGGTGAGAGTTCAATGGGGGGCATTGGTGAGAGTTCAATGAGTTATGGGGTTTACTTTTAGGCAGATTTTGTTGAGTATTTTAGTCACCGTTTTGATGTTAATTTTCTTTTTAGTTGAGGATGTACTGGAGCATGCGAAACGTAAATAAAAGAAGCAAATATTTATGTTCGATCCATGAGGTCGACGGTCGCCCTGAATTTAAAGTCGTCGTTCAGGAAAAGGGAGAAGTCGATCTCGAAATCAAAGACTCGACCCCGAAAGGAGTCTGGCAAAAGATTCTGGAGCCGATCGTCCAGCTAAGAAAGAACGACAATCTCGTCGGACTCTTTTCCACTTTCGTCACCGGTGAAGATCTCTTCGGTCTGACCGAACCGGCCATAGTCAAAGTTTTAGAAAGTCTTCCAGGTATGACCGTTTAAAATTTGCAAAGGCTATAGGGGGATAAGGTTTGGTAAGATGCCCTTGAACCATTTGGCCCGAGAAAAATACCCAAAGATACCTCTTGGTGTACCTAATAACTTCCCTTAATTTTAGATCGAAAACCCCAACGGTTTTGGAGAAAATCGCGTTTTTCTCGGTTCAGAAAAACCTAAATATCCTGAGAACTAATGATGCCACAGAGTCCGGCTTTTTTTTCAAAATGTAGAGCTTTTTTGGGCACATCTTCTAGTATTTTTTTCAAATTTTTCAAACCATCAGAAAGCCGCGAATTTTGACAAAAAAGATTTCCAGGAAAAAAATGTTCCTGATGAGGTGGCACAAAGATATTAATACCATTTGTTCATCTACTAGTTACAAACTTACCAGAATGTACCATGTTCCACCACTTCGAAAATTCTGAAAAATTTCTGGTAAGTTTGTAACTAGTAGATGAACAAACAGTATTAATATCTTTGTGCCACCTCATCAGGAACATTTTTTTTCGTTCTCAGAAAATCTTTTTTGTTAAAATTCGCGGCTTTCTGATGGTTTGAAAAATTTGAAAAAAATACTAGAAGATGGGCCCAAAAAAGCTCTACATTTTGAAAAAAAGCCGGACTTTGTGGCATCATTAGTTCTCGGGATATTTAGGTTTTTCTGAACCGAGAAAAACGCGATTTTCTCCAAAACCGTTGGGGTTTTCGATCCAAAATTAAGGGAAGTTATTAGGTACACCAAGAGGTATCTTTGGGTTCTCGGGCCAAATAGTTCAAGGGCATCTTACCATACCTTATCCCCTATAGCAAAACTTCCAGTTTTTAATTTTTGTTATTGTTTAGGCGTGGAAGCTCTGACGGACTACAAATTCAAATACGGACGTAACCCACTTTTGGAGCTTCCATTGGCTATCAATCCGACCGGTTGTGCTCGATCGGAAGGGAAGCCAAGGGGCCCCGGATGCAGCCGAAAGGCCCACACTCAAAGGACATGCTCTGTTTCTCTACGACCTTCATTTGCTCCGTCCACCCCTCAATCGGGGGAACCCTCTTGCCCCTACTCGAAACAGTTTGTCCACTCCAAATCCTCACAGTACAAAAAAATGAAACAAGAATGGCGAAACAATGTATTTTTAGCAAGGTAAACATCCCTAAACCCCATTTTCAAATCATTTTTAACCTTTTATTATTTCTTTTAGATCGAAAATTCAAGGATTGGGACTTTATGCCGCTCGTGACCTAGAAAGACACACCATGGTTATAGAATATATTGGAGAGATCATTAGAACTGAAGTAGCTGAAACTCGAGAAAAACAATATGAAGCAAAGGTAAGGACTTCACCTCTTTTGTGGATCATCAGTGCTGCCCTCTAGTTTTTATTGGGAAATTAACAGGTTGAGTGGGCTGTGGGTGGGTAATCGTCAGTGCTGCCAACTCTGGCTTTTTGGGGTTAAGTGGGATTTGGGCGATTTAAGGGGTGATCACCAGCGCTGCCAACCCTTGGGTAAAACTACAACTTCCCACTATATCTCGAAAACCGTAAATAGTAGGTGAAATAATTTTTAGTACAAAATTATAGATAATTAAATTTGCTATAATTTCGAGCTATATGATTTTTTTGTAGGACCAAACGTTTCTGAGCTACGAGGTTGCAAAAAACCGGGGTTTTATATTTTGACCTCTAAAGGACAGAAGACGTCATCTAATAAAAAAAGTGGACTTCATAAAAGTTTTAGAGAATTTAATTACCATTTGAAAACAACTCTCAAAAAGCAATTTATTAACGATAAATAGGCAGGGGTGGGGGTAAATTTCAAAAAAATTTATAAAAACAAAATTAAAGCTTATAAAATTTGCTACATATTTGATTTACTAAGATTTTTGGTAGGACAAATGGTTTCTGAGCTACGAGGTGGCAAAAATGTGGGATTTTCGAGTTTTTGCTATAAAAAAAGTAAGATTTTAGAAAAGTCAGAAAAAAGCAAAGAAGGCATTTTCTAATCAAAATACCTAAAAGCATGCTAAGTAAACGTTGTAGAGAATTCAATTTCCATTTAAAATAACTATCGAGAATTAATTAAAAATCAACAGGTAGGGGTGGGGGTAAATTTCATAAATACATTTTTTACTCCAAAAGGACCTGTCGCCTCGTAGCTCAGATACGTTTGGTCCTACAAAAAATCTTACTAGGTCATATTTGTAGAAAATTTAATAACCTATAATTTTGTTTTTATACAATTTTTTGAAATTTGAATTTTTTCAATGAAATTTTTTGACTGTTAGGTATTTTTTTGAGTGTTTTGAAATTTACCCCTACCTATTGGTCGTTAATTGATTCTCGATAGTTGATTTTAAATGGAAATTGAATTCTCTACAACGTTTACACTCTACAACGTGCTTTTTTGATAGTATATCTCCTTCCTTGATTTTTTCAAGGAAAAATTCAAAAATCCCGCTTTTTTTGTCGCCTCGTAGCTCAGGAACGGTTAGTTTCACAAAAAATCTTATTAAATCAAATTTGAAGCAAATTTTATAGGCTTTAATTTTGTTTTTATAAAATTTTTTGAAATTTCAATTTTTGAATGAAATTTGTTTTGAAATTTTTTGAAATTTACCCCCACCCCTGCCTATTGATCGTTAATTGTTTTTTGAGAGTCGTTTTTTAAAGGTAATTAAATTCTCTACAACTTTTACTAAGTACACTTTTTTGATTAATTGACGTCTTCTGTCCTTCAGAGGTCAAAATAGAAAACCATGGTTCTTTTTGCAACCTCGTAGCTGCGATACGTTTGGTCCTACAAAAAATCGTATCAGCTCAAAATTATAGGAAATTGAATTATCTTTAATTTTGTACTAAATATTTTTTCGCCTTCGACTTACGGTTTTCGAGATATTAGGAAGAAACGAAAAAAAAATCACATTAAAACGCTCTATCGTTTCGGTTATGGACTTTTTTGTGGTTAATCAGGCAACCCCTACACATTTCCGTGGAAAAACAAAATACCTTATTTTTTCCACCCCCAGGCTTAGTTTGACTGGACTTTAATGAATCTCTTTTGTCTAGAACCGAGGTATTTACATGTTCCGCCTCGATGAAGAAAGAGTAGTCGATGCAACATTATCAGGCGGACTCGCCCGTTATATAAACCACTCATGCAGCCCAAACTGTGTAGCCGAAGCAGTCGAAGTAGAGCGAGACCTCAGAATCATCATTTTCACCAAACGCCGCATAAACCGAGGGGAAGAGGTAACCAAACCATAACCTTCCAAACCCAAACTCACTCTTTTCCAGCTTGCCTACGACTACAAATTCGACATAGAAGACGACCAACATAAAATCCCCTGTATGTGCGGAGCCCACAACTGTCGAAAATGGATGAACTAACCTGTAAATTTGTATAAAATGTCTATAATTTGTACACATCTGTAAACAGACATTTTCTGTAAATTGTGATAGATTTGTAAATTTTATTATAAATAATGTACATTTTTACCGCACTATTTTAAGCTGAACTAGTGCCTAAAATGACATTGGCGTCGCCATAAGCTTTTTAATTTATTAGTTTAATAAAAAGTGATTCTTATAGTACAATTGGTTTTTATATCGTGAGCATGTTTATAAAAAAAAAGGGTCCAAAATTTTGCGCCATTCTCTGTATAGTTTTCTTTTCGTTCTGTATATACAGGCACTCTAGTCTACAGTTTATAAAAACAAAAAAAATAAAATCCTTGAGACTATCTTATATTTTTTATAGTTAGAAAAAATGTTAATATTGTAATAATAATTTAATTATATATTTGTATATCAAATTTTTTGATAGAAAGGTTGTAATAACATTTTTTCGTTGTATGTTTAATGTATAAAATATTTTGTGTGGAAATTTTAGAAAAAATTTTTTTAGGTTGCTGTCTCTAAATTTTATGTTGTATATAAGAAACAGTTACCGATGCCTTTTTTTGGAATGACGCATTGTGCCTCATATTCACTGTATTTACAGTTGTATAATAAATAAATATAATTTATATTTAGTATATAGAAAAAACTAGAATTTCTGCACTATTAAGCTAAAAGAAAAAAAAAATATTTATATATAAAAAAAATTTTTTCGTGTTATTCGGGTGGGATTTGAAGGTTTATTTTTTTTTCTTTTGTTAATTTTTTTTAAATGAAATTTTCACTTTGTATTATAAGATCGATTTTTCCCCCTTTTTTTTCGTGTACCATGCACTGTTTTTAATAATTAGGATTTTAGATTGTAATTTGTGAATTGATTTCTTCAAGTTTTCTTTTTGTATATCTTCATAGTTGTTATGTTATAATTTTTTTTTTGTTTTTTTAAAATAGTTAACTTTTATTTTACATAATTATCTTATGATTATATAGATGCTTTAAGAGGATTTTGATTATTTGAACTGTCTAAAAGATTCTCGTATATATATTATATATATGTAGTATATAAGATATATTTTCCAAAAAACATAAAAAAGAAACTGTTGAAAATTATATGTTCTCAAAACATTTAATAATTTTTGTTTTTTTCACCTTTACATGAGCACAGATTTAAGGATGACTTTTTATGAGTTTGACCTTGTTTAGTTCGTTGTTGGGCGAGTGGGAGAGCCACTGGGAGATTTACATTGGACAAAGATAAATATTGAGATAATTTTTTGAATCCTTTTATTTTGTTTGCGAAAATGACTCGGCTACTCGGGTTGCTTTTTTTGCTAATTCAACTTAAAAATGGAAATTCGGTAAGTTGGAGTTATGTTTTTCAAGCTGAAAATAGATTTCTGAGGGCGATGAACTTGAAAAATAGCCTCTGATAACTCTCAGGAATGTAGACTCAGCAGAATGTTTCAACCTGTTCAGCTAATATTTAGACAGATTTAGGGCCCTTTTTGAATGGGAAAAACGTGTTTTTCCTTGACAAGGATGAGATTTTAAAGTTCAATTGTCTTCTCTGTAGACTTTGACCCTTTTGTATGATAAAAACGATAGTTTTTGGACTTAAAATCACCTAGAATGGGGGAAACCGGATAAATGGTAAATAAGTTAAGTTCATATTTCTTTCTTTCCAATCCATTTGTAACCTTGAAATCCTTACCTTGACGTGTCTTTTTTCTGTAATACATCTCTTGAAGGGTTTCCTCTTTAGTGAGGTTGAAAAAAAAAGTTTTTATTTCCTAGAAGTGACCTCGTGTTTTTCAGCCCCCAAAAAACCAAACTTTGGGTGGGAATAGAAAATGAAAAATTTCAGGTCAAAAAAGTGAAGAAGGGTCTCCTTTGGCGAGGTCAAAAAAATGGCTAAAATGGTTTCATTTTCCAAAACTGATTCGTGTTGGTCCTTTTTTTAACTTTCCTTTTTTTAACTTTCCTTTTAAGAGGGTTTTCTACTACTAGGTGATGAGGCAAGGGGGCTTGTAAAGAAAAAACTAATTTAGGTAATTTTCAGGCAAGCGTTGATAGGTACAAAGCAGCGGTCGTGGAGTACCGCTCTTTGTGGGACACGACGAAAACTCCAAGGGAAAATATTCTAGCAAACGCCCATAAATATGGCGAAATTATCAAGACTGCAGGCAATTACAAGGTAAAATAATTCCTACTAACAATTTTTAGGTTAAATTGTTTGTAGGTTATAATTCATAGGTTATCTTTTAAATTTTTCTTCTAGACTGACATAATCGTTTTTCCTGAAATAGGACTTATGAATTACGACCATAAAGAAGCCATCGAAGTGCCAGATCCGGATAAAAATATCTCCCCAGCTTCCGATGTGGCCCAAGATGAGGTCTCAAAATTTTACTAAATGACATAAAAACTAAACAAATTTTAGGTGCTTCGAATAATATCGAAAGCAGCCCAAAATAGTTCAATGTACGTCGTTATTAATTTTCATGAGAATTATAAAAATGAGAGCAAATACAACACGAATGTCGTTTTCGACCGGAATGGAACGGTCATTTCTCGATATAGGAAATTCAATTTGTTCGGAGAGGGCTATCTAAATACGACGAAAGAGCCCGAAATTATTACTTTTGACACGGATTTCGGTGTCAAATTTGGAACTTTTATTTGCTTCGATATCTTATTCGAAAGGCCGCCGATGAACCTTGTCAAACTGGGCGTACATGATATCGTATATCCAACAGCATGGTTTAACGAATTGCCTTTTCTTTCAGGTAAGCTGGTTTCTGGAGGTTAAGGCTGGGTGCTCTTGGGACTTTACAAAAAAGTGTCTTTTCCGTCAGTAAAGTGACGAAATTCACCACCCTTGTTTCTTTTTCCACCAATAAATACCAGTCTTTGGGGTAGACCAATAGAATGTTCTATTCCAAACTTTTAGCGGATTTCCGTAGGAAAGTAGGCTATTGAGGTGGTCGTCACGGAGGCTCCCAGGCTAGAGGCTTATATATTCGTGATCAGGGAGCTCTGGGGATCACAAAAATATAGGATGTTCCTTTCATAAGCCATCCAAGCTCAATGGAGTTGGTCATACGCAAACCACATAAATTTGCTGGCCGCAAACCACAACGACATCAAACGAGGAAGCTCCGGCAGCGGCTTACACCGAGGAAGAAAAATCAAATCCCTAACAAGACAAACGATTCTAAGCGGCTCCTATATGATGATTGGAAATATGCCAAAAAATGGTATGCAAAAAATTAGAACATGTTCAAGGTTATTTCTCAATTTTTTTTAGGTTATCCTGTATCGGAAGACATAACAAATGATGACGTCATTGTAAATTTGGAACCACAGACAGTTGAAGAGACCTTCGTTTTTAAAGATTACATAAATACGTTTAAAACTGAGCTCATAAACTCTTCTTTTACATCTAAAGTACCAATTATGGAAAACGGAACCAGAATCGGTTATAAAACACAGACAACCAACAAAACCAAAATCTGCGACGACAATTTCTGCTGCGATTTCGATTTGACGTTCAGTTCGACATATTATTCGATTGAACGAAAGCCTGACTCGAACTACATAACCGACTTTAATAAATTTCGTTATCGATATTTGGCGATGAATGGCGAACGTGAATTTCATAGCGTTATGCCGAGATATGCAGGAATTCAAATTTGTGCGATTGTCCCTTGCTTAAAAGATTCGCTTTCTTCTTGCTTCGAGATGCCTAAAAAAGGCGACATCTTTTATACAGAGATCGACAACGAAATTTACTATTTGCATTCAACAATTTTTGATTCTGTTAACATAACAGGGAAATTCGACAACGGGACGTTAATTCTTCCAAATATTTTCGAATCCTCATCCCTGGCGAATAGTTTCGGAACGGTTTTAGAGCCGAAAGACTTCAACTTTGCTTCAAGCGAACAAAAAGATGGAATTAATGCGAATATCGTTTTTAAATCGAAATCGCTCATTTCTGGCGGACTTTATGGACGCCTCTTCAGCAGAGACAGGGTACCCAACACTGCAAACATTCGAGAATCCAACGTTTCATTATTTTTGGCACTCGCCGCTGTTTTATTGTTTTACTGCTATAATAAAAATTAAAAAAATGGTACACTATATTTTGACTCTTGACTCATTTATGATTTAACAGTTTCAAAGGAAGAAAAGAAAAAGAAAAAAAAGGGGGGAAATTTGGGTGGACAGTCAGGACAGCTTTCTGGCAAGCCTGGTTCCCGGAATCATTAGAACCTCCTACAATTGCTTATGCGTCTCGAGAGGTTAGCGTGCTTTTCTAAAAAAAAGCTTGTAATCAAGTTGTCAATGAAAGTAAGTTTTTGAAGAGACTATCATGGCGTTAACCAGGCATTTCTCTTTGGTTGAAATATTTGAGAACTTCAAGATTGAAGATATAAAAGATTTCGAATTCAAAGATTTGTCCTGGGATTTGAAGATGTCAAAAGCAGGCATCAACGAGAAAGTTGCATCGATTCTCCGTTTCGCTGAAAAAAACTTCCCAATTCTTACTTCTGAGCAGAAGTCAAATTATCTTTCAAGAGAATCGCTAGCCAAGGGGGACGATCGATTTAGGTCTAAACACTTTGAAGAGGCTTTCAAATATTACAACATCGCTATCGGAGCAGCAGAAAGCTCAAGCGACGAACTTTATATCGCAATCGAAAAAAGATCCGCTTTGAACTTCGATTTGGGAAGATTTAAAGACGTCATTATTGACGTCGAACGAGTTCTTGGTGTTAAAAACTTAAATGATATCAAGTACAAATTATTTGAAAGGAAGGCCAAATGCCTCATCCATCTCGAAAACTACTCGGCTGCGACCACCGCTTACATGGTAACCAATAAAGCCCCATCCTACTATCCTTAATGTTCTTAATTTTCAGGAAGCTCTCAAATGTAAGAATAATTTAAGAGGTGTTCGAAAAAAAGAGTGGATTGATCGCATCGAGCGAGGAATTGCAGCGATCAAAAGTAAAAGTGATGTCGCCAAAGAAGACATTTCCATAGAGTTAACAGATCCACCTTCTGAAGTAATTTATTGCTCATCGGAAGCAGTGGAAGTCGCCTTCACCCCGAAAAAGGGACGGATGGTTGTCGCCACCAAGGATATTCAAATCGGTAAAATTTAAAGTTTTTTTTTCTTCTAAACAATTTTATTTATCAGGAAACGTCCTTGCGATTGAAAAAGCATATGCTTCAGATCTTTTTGAAGAATATTTCTTGAACTTCTGCTATGAATGCAAAAAAGAATGTTTTTCTATGATTCCATGTTTGACCTGTACAAAGGTACTAGTCTTGCTTTATCACCAAATTGCTCTTATAGATGTTCTAGGTGTTCTACTGCAATGAAGATTGTCGCCGCAGATCGTGGAACACAGAGCATATGATTGAGTGCAAAATTATGCCCACTTTGAACAATCTTGAGGTGTCGGTTGTTTTAAAAGTCTTATTAAAGATGACAAAACAAGGGTGTAAGCTCAAAAAGTTTATTGACAAGCAAGAAAAATATCTTGGATCCTCTTTTCCTTTTCGTGGTTTCAAAAACGGAAAATATTCTGCCAACAACACTTCAATCATGAATCTTTGCTATAACTATTTAAATTGGGTTTGTGAAGACCTTATGATATTACATGCATGCGTAATGGTTTTGGCATTGAAAAGAACATCTTTTTTTGGCTGCGTGGAAAGAAGAAGTCCAATTTTTGTAACTGTCGCGCGAATTGTGATGAAAATGATCATACAAAGACGCTGGAATGCCTTCCCTCTTGGGGAGGACTTGAAAATCTTCGGATCAGCTATTCTACCCTTTTTGAGTTTGATGAACCACTCATGCGACGCCAATTCAGCTGCAGTTCGTTTGCAAGATGACAAGTTTATGCTCATCGCTACGAAACCAATCGAAAAAGGAGAAGAAGTAATAATACTTTCTTTTTTTTTTTTTCAGTTGAAATAATTTTTGTTCATTTCAGATAAACATTTCTTATGGCCATCGCATTTTACTGAAAGAATCTAACAGAGAAACTTTTCTTGGCTTCAGGTGTCAATGCCTTGTTTGTGAAGAAACTCGGACATCCGTGCTTGAAATGTAAGCATCAAATTGTCTCCACCTTCAAAATTTAACTTTTTTTTTTTTAAAGCTAGATAACTAAATTTTTTGGATGAAATCGAACTCGTGATGTTCCATTGATACAATGGGAAGATTTCTTCAAAGTGGCAAAATCCTCGTTTTCCCCTTTTTGTCAGAACTTTTCTATAGGATTTTATTTTCATTTATTGCTGTAATTATTATTATTATTTGTTTGTATTTTGCAAAGAATAAATAAAAATGTCATTATTTAAGATCATTATAAAAGCTAAAGCAAGAACTTATTGCAGAAGCTGTGTATTGACCAAGTTTTCTTGGATGAATCTTATCAAGGGATGAATCTTCTGTTGAAAATGGAGAAATGAGGAGGAAAGAGTAACAGGACCTTCTACTAATAAACAGACGAACTAAAGAGATAAAAAAAATTGAAAAATTTTATTTTTAACAAAATTAAGTAAAAAGTGTTTATTCACTTTTCGTTGCTTGTCTTCGTTTCTGGGCGAGGTAGATGCTCCAAAAGAACCCGATCAAGTTGACGATCAACACTCGAAACTTAAAAAAATCAACATTTTAGAATTTTTAAAAAATATTTTAAAGAAAAAATACCATTGGAGGGACGAATTTCAAGTTCATTAGTTGAAGGAATGTAAGAAATTTCCAATTAGCAGCCAGCACTGGTAGGAATAGCTTATCCACATTTTTGATGGATTCTTCATGATTTTTGCCCTGGAAAAAAATTAACAAAAAAATACAAAACGTGAACTTAATACCTCGAATCTGGCAAGCATGTAGAGCGAAAGGACTTGGTAGAAAGGAGCATAAATCAACCTTTCGATGGCGAGTTTTTTAAAAAGTTCAAAATTTGATTTACGCTTGACGATTTTGTCCAAAATGATGTAAAAGTAATGGGGAACAGCACCGCCAAAAACGAGACCAAAAAGTGCGAACGCTCTTAGGTTGACGACGTCGAAACGATTACCGCCGACCACTTGAGAAACGATGTTCCCCAAAGAAGCTATAACGCAGCTAAAACAGAATTAAAGTTTCAAGTGGGATAACTCGGCGAAGATACTAGTACAGGACGATCAGAATTCACAGCTTGGATGTGAATTCACAAAATTAGATGCGAATTCACAAATTACGTATGAAATCACTAATTAGGTGTGAATTCACAAATCAGCTGTAAATTCACAAAATTAGATGCGAATTCACAAATTAGGTATGAAATACCTAATTAGGTGTGAATTCACAAATCAGGTGTGAATTCACAAACCAGGCATGAAACCACTAATTAGGTGTGAATTTACAAATTAGGTATAAAATCACTAATTAGGTGTGAATTTACAAATTAGGTATGAAATCACAAATTAGGTGTGAATTCACTAATTAGATGGAAATTCACAAATTAGGTGTGAATTCACTAATTAGATAGAAATTCACAAATTAGGAGTGAATTCACTAATTTAATGGAAATTCACAAATTAGGTGTGAATTCACAAATTAGGTGTGAAATCACTAATTAGGTGTGAATTCACAAATCAGGTGTGAAATCACAAATTAAGTGTGAATTCACAAATCAGTTGTAAATTCACAAATTAGGTGTGAATTCACAAATTCGTTGTAAATTCACAAATCAGGTGTGAATTCACAAATTAGGTGTGAAATCACAAATTGGGTGTGAAGTTACAACTGATTTGTGAATTTACAACTGATTTGTGAATTTACAACTGATTTGTGAATTCACACCTAATTTAGTGATTTCATACCTAACTTGTGAATTCACACCCGATTTGTGAATTTACAACTGATTTGTGATTTCACACCAAATAAGTGATTTCATACGTAATTTTAGCGGATTTCCGTAGGAAAGTAGGCTATTGAGGAGGTCGTCACGGCGGCTCCCAGGCTAGAGGCTTATATATTCGTGATCAGGGAGCTCTGGGATCACGAAAATATAGGGGGTTCCTTTCAGGTTTATATATATATTTGAATTCACATCTAATTTGTAAATTTACAAATATTTGTGAATTGACACCTTGATTAATAATTCCACACATTGCACAACTAATGCCACAAATTCCATATTCCTGCTGAACCCATCAATCAATGGCCCGACTATTTTTAAGGTTTTTGAGTCAAAAATTCATACACGTTGTAACTAGCATTCCTTTAATAACTCAAGAATGGCTACACCGATTGATTTTACCTAAAAACATGATTTTTTTATAATTACCTCGAAATCGCTTTGGTCCTAATAGGATTCGAATAAATAAGCTGAATATAAGCCCCGAATGCATTAATGATCGGCTCAGGAACCTTGGACAAGCTCATTTTCACCAACAAAATCCACTCGACAAGTCCAAAGCGATAAAAATGAAGTGTTTGTTTAGATTTAAAATCACTTTACGATAAAGATTACGGATTTTCAACAGACATAGAATGCCCAGAAATTACAAACTGAATTAATTCTGATTGGTCATTATTAAAAAATAAGAAATAAGCACATAAAACGTCAAGTCATGACGTTTGAGCTGATAACGTAACATGAATTGATAACGATTAACTGTTACCTCTGGAAAAGGTAGCTTGAGGCTTGATAACGATGTAAATAAATAAAATTTTGTGTTTTTTATGTCAATTTAATTAATTATGAGCACGAAAGGGTCGCAGTTAAAGTGGGAATGGTAAGTGCTGAAAATGAAACCATTTTTGTTGGAGAATTGATGTGTTGGTTTTGTTTTTCAGGATTTGTCAAATTCCCAAGAAGGCGATACCGAAACGTCAATTGAAGGCTCAAGAAACGTCGGAACATCCGCTTAGAATTCAATCTTCAGTAGGTGCTAGTCGCTAAGTGGTTGAAAAGAGGGAAAAGTTGGGGTCCAAATGACCAGGGCTTTATTTAGGGCAGTGGTTCCCAAACTAGGGTGCTGTCCCAGGGGGGGCGTGGGCAGGCTCAAGATTTTTTTTTGTTAAATATCTCCCAATTTAGTTTTATCTTTTCTTTCTGAACATATTATAAGGGTATTTTTCATCAAATACGTTAAAATCTACATTTTAAGAGCCAATTTTTCTTCAAACACCTCAAAACCAACATTTGTAAAGCCTAATTTTCGTCCAAAAACCTCAAAATCAAAGATTTCAGAGCCAAATTTTCGTCAAAAACCTCAAAATCAACATTTTAAAAGCCCAATTTTCGTCCAAATACCTCAAAATCGAAGTTTAAAGAGCCTTTTTTCGGTAAAAATCTCAAAGTCAAGGTTTTAAGAGCCAATTTTTGTCAAAAACCTCAAAGTCAACATTTTTAAAGCCCAATTTTCCTTCAAAAACCTCAAAATCGATGTTTAAAGAGCCTTTTTTCGGTAAAAATCTCAAAAAACCTTTAAATCAACATTTGTATAGCCTAATTTTCGTCAAAAACCTCAAACTCAACATTCTTAAAGCCCAATTTTCGTCCAAAAACCTCAGAATCTATGTTTAAAGAGGCTTTTTTCGTTAAAAATCTCAAAATCAAGGTTTTTAAAAGCCAATTTTTGTCAAAAATCTCTAAGTGAACTAAAAACAAATTTTCGTATCCAAAAAAAACCCTTAAAATCAACATTTGTAAAGCCTAATTTTCGTCAAAAACCTCAAAATAAACATTTTTAAAGCCCAATTTTCGTCAAAAACCTCAAAATTAAAGTTTAAAGAGCCTTTTTTTGTTAATAATCTCAAAATCAAGGTGCCAAATTTTCGTCAAAAACCTCTAAGTGAACATTTCTAAAGACAAATTTTCGTATACAAAAAACCTCAAAATCAACTTCAAAGAGTTTTCAAGCTCTTGTTGCACATCAGTACTACAAGAGCCCCCTTGCCTCACCCCCCTGGGGATAGGAGGGGGGATACTTCAAAGAGTCAATTTTTTTTTTTGTCAAAAACCTCAAAATCATGGTTTTAAGAGCCAATTTTTTATTCAAAAAACTTCAGAATCAGCGTTTTATGTGCAATTTATTTGGTCAAAAACCTCAAAATCTACACTTTTAAAACCCCAATTTTCTTCAAAAACCTCAAACCCGATTGGGTGATTGGGCATCAGGCAATGGGGGCTATATTGTTAATTAGGTTTAAATTTTCAGTCTATTGTTAATCGAGGACTGAAAAAAGGCTCAGGTCCGCCATCGAAAGGTGCAACACCAATAAACGACCCTTTGCTTTCTGCTTTGGAAGATATCGACCCTTTATCAGCATTAGCAGCAGAGCAGGTTAGCTCTTGTCGAATGATAACTTCAGTTTTAAAAAATCCGTTTTAGGATTGGTATGATGTCGAAGAGAATCCGAAAAAAGCCAAAAAACTGGATGCTTGGAATGAAAGGAGGCAATCGATTTTGAGCAAATACACCACTGGGAAGAAAATCCCGATGCCGACAATATCAGGAGTGGACAAAAAGCCAAAAGTTCAGCCAAACATCGGCATGAAAAATAGACTCGAGCAGTTAGACGATTTTGAAGAAGTCGACTCAAAAGAAGTTTCCGTTTTAACCCAACAAGAATACGTCGACACTTTGAGCTTTTTGAGCAACGAACTCAGCCAAGCTTGGGAACAACATTTTCGCGTCAAAGCACTCAAAATGACCATACAGGTGGGGATTTTTTAAAAAGTTGGATGACCCTGGGGGTTAATTTTTGTTTAATTTCTTTGTAGTGTTCAAAATTACTTGTGGACACAAGTATTGTTCAATTTTACCCGAGCAAATTCGTCTTGATAACGGACACTTTGGACACATTCGGCAAACTTGTTTACCAGAGACTTCACAACAAATCCGAAAATTCGTAAAAAAATTTAAACATATTTGTTAATTTTATTGTTTTAATTAGGCAAGATGGTTCTGAGAGTGTTTCATCTTCTGCTACGGAATCGGCCAAAGAAACATGCCGAAATTGGTTTTATAAAATCGCTTCGATTCGAGAATTGATACCAAGATTATATGTGGAAGCTGCCGTTCTTAAATCGTACCACTTTCTAGGAGAAAAGTAATTTATTAATTTAAAAAGGGTTTACAATTGAAAATTCTTTTTTGACAGTGAATTTTCAAATTCGTTGCGACGTTTGATGATCATGACGAGAGGCATCGGTGATCCACTTGTCGCCATCTACGCTCGTTGCTATCTTGTCCGAATTGGTATTTCTGCCCAAAAAGTTGACCGTCAATTCATGAAAGACAACTTCAATGACTTTCTCAGAAGTTACTGCCAGGTTTAAAAAAGGAATTCTTTTTTTCTATTTTTGAACACAAAAGTAGCTTTTTAGCTCTGGAGTATTGAACGAAGTAAACAAGCAGAAAGTTGACGTTTTTACATATTTGAACTCATTTGTACCAGCGATTGATTTCATTTTAAATGCAGCCGTTGATACCATCGATGAAATGGAACTGGATCGATTAGTCGATGAGTGCTGTGCCAAACTTAACAAGTATGTCCTCTAAAGCAGTGGTTCCCAAACTGTGGAGCGCAGCGGCTCAAGATTTTTTTCCCTAATATCCTCCAAAAATTTAGTTTTTCTTTTCTTTCTGAACATATTTTAAGGCTATTTTTTCATCAAAAACCTTTAAATCGACCTTTTAAGAGCCAATTTTTCTTCAAAAATCAACGTTTGTAAAGCCTAATTTTCGTCCAAAAACCTCTAAATCAAAGTTTAAAGAGACAATTTTTGTCAAAAACCTTAAAATCAAGGTTTTAGAGCCAAATTTTCGTCAAAAAACTCAAAATCAAAGTTTTAAGAGCCTTTTTCATCCAAAATCTCAAAATCAAGGGCCAAATTGTCGTCGAAGACCTCATAAGTTACGTTAATTTTTGTCCAAAAACTTCAAAATCAAAGTTCTAAGTGCCTTTTGTCAAAAACCTCTGGAGCCAAATTTTCATCAAAAAACTCAAAATCAAAGTTTTAAGAGCCTTTTTTCGTCAGAAATCTCAAAATCAAGTTTTTAAGGGCCAAATTTTCGTCAAAAACCTCAAAATCAACATTTCTAAATCCCAATTTTTGTCCAAAAACCTCAAAATCAAAGTTTTAAGAGAAAGTTTTTGTCAAAAACCTCAAAATCATGGTTTTAAGATTTTTCGTCAAAAAACCTCAGAATGAGCGTTTTAAGTGCTATTTATTTTGTCAAGAACCTCAAAATCAACATTTTTAAAACCCCAATTTTCTTGGGTTGGGGGGCGCACTGTGAAAAAGTTTGGGAACCTCTGCTCTAAAGACTTTTGAAATTAAATAAATTTTTTAGGGGGCTTCTTTTGTACTCAATTTTGAAAACACTCGATGCTGGTTATGTAGCCAAAAGAGGAAGTTTTTTCATGCAACAAATTTCTTCCACCAAAGACGATTGTAAGTTTAAAAAAAATGTTCGATCTGCAAACCTTTTCTTTGTTTAGACTTCCCTAATCACCTTTTGTTGAAATGCCTGGGGGAGAAACTTCGTGGGAGGATAGTGACGAATCCGGACATCATCTTTCAAGAAGCTTGGAAGTCCATATCCCTTATATCGGATTCGGAAAAATATTTTTCATGTATTCTTGCTTGGAATCCATTCATGGTCAAATTGTGCTCTGTAAGTTTGTGGCTTTTATCAAGAAATATTGAAATTTTCCATTTTAGATGTCAAGGCTGAATACTCTACTTGAAGAGATCATCGTCCATATTGGCAGCGGGGCAAAGAACTCCCCACCTCTACATGAATTCATCATGTCTATCATCATGTCTATCGTTGAAAACATACCAAACTTAGAACTTTTGTTTACTTTGGTAATTTTTTCTTTCATACCTGTTGAAAAAACCACAATTTTATATTTCAGGATAAATTTTTACCACTTCTTGATCTCTTTGGGAATGACAGTTCGAAAATAGTGACATCTAGGAAAATTCTTGACTTATTCGCTTCACTCCCGAAAAAGTTCAAGACGACCGATCCAGTCACCACGGACGCTCTCATTTTTTTGGCCAAAATCCTTCACGATTCAATCAAGTAATTTATTCATAAGTTGAATAATTTAACCCTTTTTTAGTGTTTTAACAGTGGATGATGAAAAAAGGCAAATAGGAAATTTAATATCGCAGATTATCTTGAAAATCGATTTTGGACTTGAGATGGAATCTCAGCTCGCCTTTTATGTTGAAGCGAGAGCGACTTTTGCCAATTTAGATTCCGTTATTGTCACATTGATTCATGTGAGGTGAACTTTTGTTGTATTTTTGATTTAATCGAAAATTTAGTGTGTGAACAAACTTGCTGTTGAAATGGGAAAAAAGGTGAAAGGTCATCATACGAGGAAGACGGCTTCGTTTGTCCATGCTTGTGCTGCATATTCGTTCATAACAATACCTTCTATTCGGTCTGAAATTGTAAAATTGCAACTTTATTTGTTGACTGCGCAGATTTCTTTGGTCAACCAATGCCTCGGTCAAGGTAAAAGCGGATTTCGACTTTCAAGCTTATTTTTTAAAAAAATTGTCTTTCAGCCGATGCTTGTATAAAAAGTGCACTTTCGCTAATATTAGAATTACCTCAAAATGTTGAGGTTGATGGAAAACAAAGGTCAAATGAACCTTTTCTTTTGGAATATGTGAGAAACGTACTGTCCACATTGATCGTCTTGCCAGTAAGTAAAACAGGATAGTTGGGGAGGGTGGGAGAAAGTAGAGGGTTGGGAAGGTGATAGGAAGGTCGGGGAGGTGGAGGAGGAAGGGTAAGATAAGTGTGGGGATCTTTTGTCCAGTTCGTTGGTAAATGTGGGTTTAGGGGAAGTAGGGGGAGGTTAGGGGAAGTGGGGGGTGGGTTAGGGAAAGTGGTCGTTAGGGGAAGTGGGGGGGATTAGGGGTAAGTGGAGGGGATTGGGGGTAAGCGGAGGGGATTGGGGGTAAGCGGAGGGGATTGGGGGTAAGCGGAGGGGATTGGGTGTAAGCGGAGGGGATTAGGGGTAAGCGGAGGGGATTAGGGGTAAGCGGAGGGGATTAGGGGTAAGCGGAGGGATTTAGGGGTAAGCGGAGGTGATTAGGGGTAAGTGGGGAAGGGGGGGTTAGGGGTAAGTTGGGTGGGGGTTAGGGGAAGTGTGGTGAGGTTAGGGAAAGTGGTGGTGGTTCGGGGAAGTGGGAGGGGGATTAGGGTTAAGTGGCGTGGTAAAGGCAAGTTGGGCGGGGGTTAGGGGAAGTGTGGTGAGGTTAGCGAAAGTGAGGGCAGGTTAGGGAAAGTGAATTGTGATTAGGGTAAGTGGGGGGTGGTTAGGGGAAGTAGAGGAGGGTTTTTCACTTTTACCCCAATTACTCACTTTCCACACCTTTTCTAATAAATTAATTATCATTTTTATTCAGGATTGTCCAGAACAAGGTGTTTTGTATTTGACCAGAGGGCTTGTCAATGTCATAAAACAATATTCTGACGAATACAACCTTTATACAATCACAAACATCTATTTAAACGTACTAGACATGCTGGCTACAGCTGCCCAAGAAGATTATCCTTATCATGTCAAAAAAGGTAAATTCTAATAACTTCCAAACATAAAAACTTCTTTTTAGTCGACTCCAATGACATTCTGTATGGGAGCGATCCAAAATTTATCGCAGAAATCAACAAAATGTGCAGCATCGTCATCGAGCAGATTTTCTCCAATCTTCAGACTCTTGGGACTCGCGAGGAGTATAAAAACCAATCACAACTCGCTTTCGGACTCTTTTTACGAATCATGATCCATGCAGACCTTGAAGCCAAAGGTATCGCCATGTTGGCTCAGCAACTTTGGCTCCTCGCTCACAAAAACGGAAACATCGACTCTAAACTTTCAGTGAGTTTTATTGAAAAACGTCTTTGAATTTGTTAAGCAACATTGTGTAACGATTCCTCAATTACATTTTCTGTTTTAACAATTTTATAAATAATTAATTTTTGTTTGTTTTTAGAATGACACCGTACTCTATATTAAGCAGAAATCGACACTTTATGACCCTGGCAGTGCATTTTCTGTGTTTGCTCAACAACTATCAAAACCTAATTAATCACTTATGTCTAAATGTTGTAATTTTTGTCCAATGTCCTTGGTTCCTACTCCACCGACCTTCTCTTAATCCCACAACCTTACTATAAACATTATTTTTTTATGCTTCTAAAAATAAAATAAAATATCTATTTATTGTTTTTTCTTTCCTTACGTGGTCTATTTGCATTAAATTAAAGAAATAATAAACATTTGGGTAACTAAAGTTGAAGAGTTGATAAGGCTTTATCATTCTCTTCAAATAGTGAGTCAATTAAAGTGGAATCATTAGTTCTAATTTGAAAATATGCAAGTCCTTTGGGTTCTGTTGGGGATTTTGATCTCAATTTTTGGATATGTCGTCTATCTGTCCAAAAAGGCGAATTCCTTTTGGAAAGAACGCGGCATCCCTCATGCCGAACCTTATTTGTTTGTCGGTAAGTAATCTTTTTAAAATAAAACCAAAAAAAACATTTTTTTTTCTAGGAAATATGCTTGACTTGATACTCAGGAGGTCGACTCAAGGTCAACTTATGACTAAAATTTGTCATATGTTTCCTGATGAGCCGCTTGTCGGTTTCGTGAGCTTTTTTAAGCCCATTTTGATAGTCAAAGATGCCGATTATATCGAAAAAGTCCTTATTAAAGATTTCAACAGCTTTTTGGACCGAGTTGACAATACCGCTGGAGAATTTCATCCGATGCAAACCAACCTTTTCAACATGACCGGCGACAGGTAAATGACATCAAAAAGATGCAGTTATCATTTTGTTGTAGATGGAGAGCAACAAGAAGTAAGCTTTCTCCAATTTTTACTTCCGGAAAACTTAAAAATATGTTCAACAATAATATGGACGATATTGGGACCGATTTGGAAAAAGCGGTCGTCGGGAAAAAGGATTGTGTTGACTTAAGGGAGATTATGGGACGATATGCGATGGATACTATTGGGTAAAAAAATACCTAATAATGTTTACATTGATTAAACAAACTTTTTTTTAGCTCTTATGGGTTTGGAATTAACCCGAAAAGCTTGGAAAATCCAAATACCGAGTTTGAAGAAATGGGAAAAAACGTTTTAAACTTCGGCCCTTGGGAATTCATCAAATTCCTCCTTCTCGTCTATTTTCCTTCTATTGCGCTCAAACTCGGCCTTTTCTTCGTCAGGACCGATGTTCAGAACTATTTCATGGGATTGATCAGAAAAGTGATGGCAGAAAGGACCAAAAATAACGTAAAAAGGAACGATTTTGTTGATTTGATGATCCAGCTCAAAGAAAAAGGGAAGATAGAGATACAATCAAAAGATCAAAGCGACGAATATCTAGATATCAATGATGGAAGAGAAAATTTAGGTCCCAACCATATCCTAATTTTGAAAACGTTTAATTTTTTCCTTTACAGACATTAAAATCACCGATGATTTCGTAATTGGGCAAAGTTTCGTCTTTCTAGTCGCCGGATTCGATGCTATCGCTTCTTCAATCGCCTTCACTCTTTATGAGCTGTCCAAACATCCTGAAATCCAATCAAAACTGAGAAAGGAAATCTTGATGAAAATAGAGGAGCATGAAAAACTTAGTTTTGACACTATTAAAGATATGAAGTATCTTGATATGTGCGTTAAAGGTGGGCGTTTGACATGAGTATGAGTGGAGACTCAAGGAAGCTTGTAAATTCTGTCTCAAAACTGACTTTTTTTCAGAATCGCTTCGTTTATGGTCACCGAATCAAGATATAATGAGAGAATGCAATGAAGACTACACGTTTCCTAATGGCGTCTCCATCTCAAAAGGACAAACGGTCGCATTTCCAATTTGGGCCGTACATCAAGACTCTCATTCTTACCCCGAACCCTTAAAGTACGACCCGGAAAGGTTTCATCCGGACATCCGTCAACGTCCTTGCTCCTTTTTAGCTTTCGGCGACGGCCCCAGAATGTGCATCGGTAAGAATTTTCGAAAAAGTATAAAAATCAATTTTTAATCCATTTTTAGCTATGCGTTTTGCTATTTTGCAAATTAAATTCGGCTTAGTGAAAATCTTGATGAACTACAGGGTCGAACTTAATTCCAAAACTGTGGAGCCGATTACTCTCAAGCCTATGAACTTCATCGCCACTCCGCAGAATCCAATTTACTTTAATTTAATTAAATCAAACGTCCCTAAATAAAAACTAAGAATTTCAAAGGCCACAAAGCAAAGCAATAAGCTAAATATCAGGAAACTTTTGTCTGAAATCCCTCCAAAACCGAAAACTACATGAAAAAGACCTATTTTTGTCAAAAAATAACCAAATTCCAAGTCCAATTTTGTCAAATCCCTCAAAAATTTAATTTTGTCCCCCCCCCCACCATTAATTTTGTCAAAAACACTCGAAACTGTGTTATATAATTTATGAACTTGTCTTCTGTGTTATATAATTTATGAAAATAAACTACTTGACTGTAAAAAACATGCAAAAAGTCATCAGACATGGCTCAAGGTCTGATCTGTTACGTTTGTATTTATCTCTATTGAAGCTTACGATTAGGCCTAATGATAAAAAACCACTTGTTAAAACATAACTGTGTGCAATATTTGATTTAGTCTGACATAGAAATAAACAGAATGCAAATTTTACTATCACTTTTGGCAATCCTGATTTCCATTGTCGGTTATGTCGTTTATCTTTCGAAAAAAGCGAACAGATACTGGAAAGAAAAAGGGATTCCGTATGAAGAGCCGTATTTATTTGTCGGTAAGTTTTTAATTTTGATTTAATTTTAATTTATTTCTTTTATTAGGAAATGCTCTTGATTTGGTCCTTATGAGATGTACGCAAGGAGAATCGATGACAAAGATTTGTCAAAAGTTTCCTAAAGAGCCTGTGGTTGGATATGTGAGCTTTTTTAAACCTGTTCTGATGGTCAAAGATGTTGATTACATAGAGAAAGTCCTTATTAAAGATTTTGTCCATTTTATGGATAGAGGAATCGAGTTGCCGAATTCGCTTAGTCCGTTGCAGGTCAATTTGTTCAACATGACTGGAAACAAGTAAGCTATTAAACTAACCACGTTCTCATGAAGTGCTGGACCAAGTTTCCTAGAGGGTAAACTAGCTTGGCAGCACTGGATTGTGTAAAGTAGTACATAAATTGCCAACTTGAAATAGGAGGTTGGACCATCTGAAATATACTGATGCTGTCCCTGTGTTATTTGGCCAGATCTCTGTAGAGTTTAGCCAAATTAGGTTGGCCGGTCGATGAGGGAAGATGCTTTTTTTGGAAGGACTTCAAAACTTTGCTTTTCCCTCAACTGTGTAATATTAGCACTTATCTCTGCTTCCATTCGGCAGCATCATTAATGCAACTGACTTTCCAAATGTTGTTTGCCAGATTTGTGTAGAGTACAACCAAATTAAGTTGGCTGGTCAAGGAGAAAGGACACGTTTGCCCAAGTACTTTTACTTAATACCACTATTACCCTCCTGTGAAATACCCCCTGCTACTTATTCTCAATTCCCTTACTTTCCTCCCCTCATTAGCTTAACTTCCCTTCCTAATACCCCAACTTTCCTTCCCATTACCTCTACTAACCTCCCCAAGATATCTCATGCTCTTCTAACATTCTTCCAGTTAACCCAAATACCTCCCAAATTACCCCACGTACCTTAATACCCTCCCCATTACCCCAAATACCATCCCTATTACCCCAACTTTCCCCTTACCGCATCTACCCTCCAAAATTACCCCAACTGCATTTCTCCGTTACCATAATTACCCTCCCTATTACCCTAATTACCACCCCATTGCCCATTACATCCCATTAACTTGACCCAATTCTCATCGCTCCCTATCCCAATTCCCAGTTACCCCAATCCCTCCCGTCCCCAATTACCCTACCCCACCCTCATGTTACTCCAATACGATGTTACCCCAATTACCCCAGATGTTACGCCAATTACCCTCCCTTTACCCCAATTACCCTCCATGTTACCGCAATTACCCTTCATGTTACCCCAATTACCCTCCATGTTACCCCAATTACCCTCCATGTTACCGCAATTACCCTCCATGTTACCGCAATTACCCTCCATGTTACCGCAATTACCCTCCATGTTACCCCAATTACCCTCCATGTTACCCCAATTACCCTACAGTTACCCCAATTACCCTCCCGTTACCCCAATTACCATCCCCGTCACCCCACCCTCCACGTTACTCCAATTACCCCAGATTTTACCCCAATTTTCCTATATGTTACCCCAATTACCCTCCCCTTTACCCCAATTACCCTACATCCTACCCAAATTACCCTACATGCTACCCCAATTATCCTACATGTTACCCCAATTACCCTACATGCTATCCCAATTACCCTACATGTTCCCCCAATTACCCTACATGCTACCCCCCAATTACCCTACATGCTACCCCAATTACCCTACATGCTACCCCAATTACCCTACATGCTACCCCAATTACCCTACATGCTACCCCAATTACCCTACATGTTACCCCAATTACCCTACATGTTACCCCAATTACCCTACATGTTACCCCAATTACCCTACATGTTACCCCAATTACCCTACATGTTACCCCAATTACCCTACATGCTACCCCTATTACCCTACATGCTACCCCCCAATTACCCTGCATGTTACCCCAATTTCCCTTGATGTTACCCCAATTACCCTCCCCTTTACCCCGATTACCCTACGTGTTACCCCAATTACCCTACATGTTACCCCAATTACCCTACATGCTACCCCAATTACCCTACATGTTCCCCCAATTACCCTACATGCTACCCCCCAATTACCCTACATGTTACCCCAATTACCCTACATGCTACCCCTATTACCCTACATGCTACCCCCCAATTACCCTACATGTTACCCCAATTACCCTCCCCCATTACCACAATTACCCTCCTCATCAGAGCAAATTATCATACTAAGCATTTCAAACTACCCAGCCAAATTTAAGGTAAATCGTCAAAACTGGCGACAGTAGTATCCCAGTAGGTAGTAAATATGTAGCCCAAAGTGCTATAAACCGCCAATATCGACAACCCTGGTCGAAAGCCCACAAAGCAGGCAGTCAACTTTTAACTTCACTTCGCTTTAAGATGGAGAGCAACCAGAAGTAAGCTCACGCCAATTTTCACTTCTGGAAGATTGAAAAGTATGTTCAACAACATGACAGATATTGGAGCCGATTTAAACAACGCAATCGAAAATGAAAAAAAGGAATGCGTCGACTTAAAAGATATTATGTCACGTTTTGCCATGGATACTGTCGGGTATAAGCTAAATTTAATTTATTTAAAGAAATCAATAGTTCTTATGGGTTCGGAATAAACCCGAAAAGTCTTAAAACGCCAAATCAAGAGTTTGAAAAAATGGGAAAACTCGTTTTGAATTTCGGACCGTGGGAATTCATCAAGTTTCTTTTGGCGATTTACTTTCCGTACATTTCGATGAAATTGAAGCTTTTCTTTATAAGGACTGACGTTCAGGAGTTTTTCGGGAAAATCATAAGAAAAGTGGTCAACGAAAGGGTTGAGAATAAAGTCCAGAGAAACGATTTTGTCGATCTGATGCTGCAGCTTAAAAACAAAGGGAAAATCGAAATCGTCACCAAAGACAAAAGCGATGACTATTTGGGCGACTATGAGGAGAAACCGAATGAAAAATATGGTGGGTGAATTTAGTGGCGTTGCTAGAGCAATTTTTTTAGAGGCCTACCCTTACCCCAACCACTGTTACCCTTCCCAATATCCCTAACCATCCCCAACTACTCATGTGAGTGAGTTTTTGATCTTCTTTTCAGTTGTTGAAATCACCGATGATTTTTTGATCGGGCAAGCTTTCGTCTTTCTCGTCGCCGGCTTCGATGGTTTCGCATCCGTCCTGACCTACATGCTCTACCATCTTTCCAAAAACCAAGACATACAAGAAAAACTTCGGAATGAAATAACCCAAAAAATAAAAGAGCATGGAAAACTCAATTTTGACACAATAAAAGACATGACGTATCTCGACATGTGCCTCAAAGGTATTTTCAAACAAACCTAAATATCTTAATCCATAGATTTCTAGAATCGCTACGGAAGCGTTCACCAGCTCAAGTCATATTTAGAGTTTGCGCCAAAGAATATACGTTACCAAATGGTCTGACCATTGATAAAAACCACACGATTGTCGTGCCAATCTTTTACGTCCATGAAGATCCAGAAATTTATCCTGAACCTTCCAAATACGATCCGGAAAGATTTCATCCTGACAGACATCAGCGGCCGTGCACGCTTTTGCCATTTGGGGACGGACCCAGGATGTGCATTGGTATGAGTTGTTTTATTAAGAAAAACTCAATAATTATTTTTTAGCGATGAGATTTGCTATACTTCAAATAAAATATGGGCTCGTTCAAATTTTGACTAACTACAAAGTGGAGCTAAACTCAAAAACGAAAGAGCCGATCAAAATCAAGCCGAGGAATTTTATAACTTCGCCTAAAGAACCCATTTATTTCAACGTCACCAAACTAAATGTTTAAAATCGACTTTTTCCTAAATAAAGCTATTGAAAAAACTTTTTTTGTGTACAAAACCTATTTTTAAGGGGGATCCGACATCAAAATTCTACCACGAGAGAGAGGGAAGATGCCCAAAAGTAGTTTCCTCGTTTTGGGCACTAAAAATGGTCGGAAATTTTTTTTGAAAAGCGCGTTCTCATTCTTTTGGAAAACTACTTACTGTATAGGGGGCAGTTTTTCCGAAAAATTTTCCTCGGGAAAATAGAAAATGCAATTTTTCACCAAAACTAAAATTTTGAAAAAACAGTTAATCATCATGTAGGTTTTGACGAGCTGATTTCAAATATGCTAATATTAAGAAGATCGAGTGAATAGATTCGTCGGTACGAGATTTTTAATGATTAGATGCTGCGGGGAAGGGGAGTTAAATTTTGGGGAAGAAAAGATGACTCATCAGTCATCACTCTTACTCCTTCAAGGTCATCGAACTTTACAAACGGCTTAATTTTCTCTCTCTCTATTGTGAGATTGTTAGGTGGATTTTTTTTTCCATTTCATAATATTTAGTCAAAACCACAGAAGACTATGATTTTTTTTTTTCAATATTCCCCAAAAATTTAGTTTTTCTTTTCTTTCTGAACATATTTTAAGGCTGTTTTTCATCTAAAACCTTAAAATTGACATTTTAAGAGCTAAATTTTCGTCCAAAACCTCAAAATCAACATTTGTAAAGCCCAATTTTCTTCCAAAATCCTCAAAATCAAAGTTTTAAGAGCCATAATTTCGTCAAAATACTCAAAATCAACAATTGTAAATTCGCGTTCGTAGATTTCAGAAAATTTTATAAAAACAATCTAAAGATTATTAAATTTGCTAAAAATTTGATCTACTAAGATTTTTTGTAGGACCAAACGTTTCTGATCTACGAAGCGACAAAAAAGCTGGATTTTCGATTTTTTTACTATAAGTCAGATTTTAGAAAAGTCAGTCTGCAAAGGATAAAAATTTAAAATTACAGAAAGATAACATTGTAGAAAATAAAGCAGGCAAATGGATTCTTGAAATAAAAACCGGTTTGAAGAACCCTGACCTTGACAAAGGATTTATCTCCCCCCCCCTCATTTAACTCCCCGGAACCCCGCAGCATCTAAGCCTTAAAAATCTCGTACCGACGAATCTATCCATCCGATCGTCTTAATATTAGCATATTTGAAATCAGCTCGTCAAAACCTACAAGATGATTACCTGTTTTTTCAAAAATAAAGTTTTGGTGGAAAATTGCACTTTCTATTTTTCCGAGGAAAACTTTTTCGGAAAAACTGCTCTCTAAACAGCACGTAGTTTTCCGAAATAATGAGAACGCGCTTTTCGAAAAAAATTTCCGACCATTTTTAGTGCCCAAAACGAGGAAACTAATTTTGGGGGTGATAGGGCTGCGATCTCTTGAATGAGAAACAAACAATTCTGATGGGAGAATCCCCCTTAAACCTGGTCTTTGGGGGCTTGGCCTCTTTGGGATTTCAGGCTGAGTGGTGTTCTAAAATATCCATTTTTGGGGAAGGCGGAACGCTGCCTCCCAAGGCCCTACCCTGTGGTTTATACTCAGTGTCAACCGATCATGTGGGAGGGGAAAGAAACGATAACTGTTTCGGGGACGACATAACTAGCGAGTACGATCTCATTTCTTGTAGGTCGCCTCTACTTCATCCCTTATTTGTACGCTCGCTAATAGAAGTGAAAACTACCTATTTTATATTCGATGTCACTTGAAATTCCTGAATTCTCCTCTTCATTTATTCGCTAAAGTAGGGAGCAAATAGAAAGTTCTCGGATTCGGGATTTCGTACAATGGACAAAATAAAAAATAAATAATTTATTGCGTATAAAAAGTTCATTGTTGAGCACAAAATGTTTTCTTTTTAAAAATCTTTGGCATTGAAAAACAAAATTAAAATTGATAATCGGTTTTTGGACTAGCAAGGGAGTTGAATTTGAACCGACTAGCAATTTTTGAACTTTCAGTATCGACTGTAGTAAGCCGGGGGGACATGGACGGTCCCCACTCGCCTCCGGTCATCTCCACCCCATCCTTTCTTTTTGTCCATTGAGTCTTTGAGCTGGATCAAAAATCTTCCCAAATTGATGAGAAATCCGAGGACGGTGAATCCGAAACTTTTGATCTGTATGACGGTGCTGATCGTCTGATAAAAGGTCGAAAGCATCGATTTGAACATCATCGTAGCCATATAAACTTGAGCCATTCCGTCTTTCTTTTTCCCTAAAAAAAAGTCCCTTTAATGTTTGTCACCCAGTGAGACACCCAGTAGGAGACAAAACATTGACCATGGACATCACATATTATGATCCCACGGTTCAACTTTTTTTCTTCTCTATTATAATGGAGAAAGTGGGCCTGTTTTGGGAATTATAACACATTTAATGCTTACTTTCTTCTGAAATATCTGCTTCCAATGTTTTCGTCGTCTCGCTTTTGCTGGATTCCGCCGCAGCCATACATGCCATCGTCACCAGCACGAGAGCTATCGTCAAAACCCTCATTTTTTATCTGGAAATAGTCAGACGACCTCAAAGTTTGAGCATTCTTGGTATTTTATTCGGGCTTTCTCTCATACATTTAAAAATGTAGAGCAAAAGGCTTGTAGATAAAAAAAATTTTAAGGTCAGCTTCACAGGTGAATATTAGTGACCTTTGCGACGACTGAGTCGTAAGGTTTTCGCTTCTCTCGTGAGATTTAAAAAACTGGATAGCAGACCCCAACTAATTTGTAACACGGAGTAAAAAACTAGACCATCCATTAGGGCCTCTTAAGCTCTTACCTACCTACAAAGCGGAAAATGCAAGCAGTTCAAGTCATTTTGTAAAAGGGAGAGCGAAGTTACTTAAAAAAAATTCAAAACTTCAAAAAATGTACCTATGCAATAAACTTATGTAGCTCATTTAAAAAGAATATTATTCCAACGGTATAGTATCGATGAGTTCAGCATCAAAACTGTGGAACCTACAGTCCAGAAATGATAATCTCAATAATTCGACATACCAGGCTAAATTACTACTTCAGAATTGCAGTCTAATATCATAAAAATTGACTATAAAGCCTAACAAGGGGTAATCAACACCATATATAAATTTACAATTTACATAAGCTCGATAATACTACATAGCATCCAGGATAATCTCTATAACCCGAACCACCACTAAAGGTAATCTCGATAATCCGAGCGTCCATTCAGGATAATCTCGCTAATCCGACAGTCCAGTGACATACGATGGAAAAAAATTCTGCACGGACTAAAATGAGCTAAGTCCTGTCTCGGTATCATCAAAGGTATCACATCCCAAATTGTTAAAGTTCAAAAATGCGTTCCGCATAAATTATAGCGCCGTGGCTAATTTGATGGTTTAACCCTGATCCTCAAAGTAGGTAGAGAAACTGCCAATTTGTAATGGGATTCTTTCTCAGTTTAAAATCCAATCTAAAATATTCAACAATAAAATTTATTATCGGATTTGACACTTTCGAGAAGCTCTCACTCTTGTCGGGCGACCGTTTGTTTATTAAGTGGCCATTTGGCTGACCCAGAGAAACTGACCCGATTGGATTTTCAGAATATGAATTCGAAACCGGAATCGCAGCCCGAGAAAGTGCTCTGAAGACAATAAGGGCGATTTAATTGGAAGATAAAAGGCGGGAAAAAAACGCGATTAAAATGGACGATACGGTGTCATCGGATAGAAAGCGACGTCCAAGCGGTCCAACTATGGGCTTTATGGCGCTTCTCTCTGCGGGATAGCAGCAGTGAGACCTTTTATCGTAAAATTACGGGATAAAGTTCAATTTGAAGTCATTTAGCCCAAACCGCTACTAGCGGTCCGCCACGCCAGTCCATCATCGTTCGGTTTGGGGCTCCATTATAGCCACTTCCTACCTACTAATTTAACTTCGATGTTCTTATACGTATCCGGAACTCCGAAAGGGAAAAAATGGGTCATTATTTTCAGGTCAATAAATCGCTATAAAACGCTGCAGTTAACACGCTATAACTGAACCGAACACGGTTTTTATTTATACTTTTCTTAAATAATTTACTAGTAATAATCGCTTAAAATTATCTATCTTGCAAGCAAATCGGATAAAAAATAGGGGAATTATTTTTCGAATAAGTTGAATTATCAAAAAATCCTAGGACCTAAATTTTGGATGGCGATTTTTACTGAAAGAACGATTGGAAATGAGAAAAAAATCGGATTACAACGAAGGAAGTTCTGAATTTTCAAAGTTTGCATCGAGTTTCGAAATTTTCAAAGTTTGCATTGTGGTTCTCCTTTGAGACTGTTCAGTCGGTTAGGTAAAATTTACAGGCACGGGAAATTCTCGTCCCCCCGCAATATTTTTGAGAAAAAGTTAAAAATGGTTGGAAAAAAAGAGCTCCTGCCCCCTAGTGTCCAACCAAAAACGATCACAAATCAATTGCCTTTTTTTGTAGTAAGGGAATAAAATCAAGGGCCCCTGGGATTCAAAAAGGATCAAATACCAAGCTAAAGAGGTAACTTTTCGTGGTAAAAGAAATAAAATCTAGTTAAAGGGCCCCTAGGGTCCAAAAATGGTCAAAAATAAAGCTCAGGAGGGCCTTTTTTGCCTTAAAGGAGGTCCCTTGGGTCCAAAAAGGATCAAAAACCTATTTAAAAAGGGCCCTTCTCGTCGAAACCAGTTATAAGGGCCCATAGTGGTCAAAAAGGGTCAAAACCGAGCTAAAAATCGCCCTAGTTGTCATAAAAGAATAGCATCTAGTAAAATTGCCCCTAGAGGCTAGTGTCCAAAAATGGTCAAAAATAAAGCTCAGAAGGGCCTTTTTTTGTCGTAGAGGAACAAAATCTAAGGTCCTTGGGGTCCAAAAAGAATCAAAAACCGATCTAAAAAGGGCCCTTCTGAAAAGGGAAAAAACAGTTAAAAGGGCCCCTAGTGTCCAAAAAGGGTCAAAATTCAACCTAAAAAGGGCTCTATTTGCCATAAAAGAATAGTACATATCTTCTAGTAAAAGTGACCTTAGTGTCCACAAAGGGTCAAAAATCAAGCTAAAAAGGGCCCTATTTTCCATAATAGAATAGTATCTGGGCCCCTAGTGCCTAAAAAGGATCAAAAACCAGGCTAAAAAGGGCCCGGGGAACGAAATCTAGTTCCATCGTGTCCACCAAGAAGGATGAAAATCTTGATGACCATCTCATTAGAGCGGTCCTTCGGTAATTTTCCAATTTTCCTGTTGGCCTATCCCTCCAGTCCTTCCCCTCGGGTCCCTTGTAATATTTACAAATCCTAATACAGAACCGTATGTTTACAGCTGTTCATTAAAAAATTTAGGTTTTCCTACAAAAATTGAGTTTCACCAATATCCATACTTATTCCATTCTCAGAAACAGCTGATTTATTTAAAACCACGACTAGAAAACTCTTGACCACTCGTTTTCTTATGGGTTCAAAATTGAAATTCTTCTTATTTTTGAAATAAATAATATGTAATATTTTGTTTAAATATGTAATTTAAACCTATTTTAATTTGTTTATAATTGTTTTAGCGAGTTTGTTTTTAAAGGATGGAAGAAGACGTCTTTAAAAAGGATGAAGACGTCAAGGAGAAGAGCCTCGAAGATGAAAAGGTCGTAAGATCAAAAGAAGAAGGCGAATCGTCGAAAACCAAGAAGGAGGTGGTCGTTCAAGTTGGTCCTTTGGAAAAACGGCGCCTCAAAAGATTCGCGGCGCGGATAAAAAAGAACCGGGATAAGAGGAGGCAACGGAAAAAACGAAAAAAAGTTCGTATTTTGCAATTAAATTAAATAGCTAAGGGAATCCAGAGAATAATAGCCTGCCAAATGGGGTGGGCTGGACAGGTCCTTAGAATAGCCACAGCTGATAATTAAACAAATGTAAAATCAAAAAGAGCTTTTTTTTTTTTTTTTTTTTAATTTTTTCTTTTCCGACTCGAAATCAAAGATTTTTTAGATCACCGCGATTTTGATACTGACACTATGAGTCCTTTTTTAAACTAGATTTCGTTCATGTACGAGCCATTGTTAGCTTGATTTTTGATCCTTATTGGGCCCAAGGTTCCCTTTTAATTAGATACTATTTTTACGGCAAATAGGGCCCTTTTTTAGCTTGGTTTTGATCCTTTTAGACACTAGGGCCCCTTTTTATCCTTGATTTTTGATCGTTTTGGACACTAGGGGCTCTTTAAACTAGATTTTGTTCCTTTACGACGAAAAGGGTCCTTGTTAGCTTAAATTGGATACTTTTTGTTCACTAGGGGCATTTTAACTAGGTAGTATGCATGTACTTATTTCTTTTGCTACAAATAGGGCCCTTTTTAGATTGATTTTTGGACATTAGGTGCCCTTTTAACTGAATTTCGTTTCTTTACTACAAAAAAAGTCCTTTTTAGCTTGATTTTTGATCCTTTTTGGACACTAGGGGCCCTTTTAAATATATTTCGTTCCTTTACGACAAAAAAGGCACTTTTTTTAGCTTTTTTTTTGTCTTTTTTGGACCATTTTAAGACTATTATAATATATTTCTTATGGATATTCTGAGTGTTAATTTCCCGGGCCGGTAAATTTTTAACTATACGACCCTGAGGATTCCTTTCTTCAATCACCCAAAACGGGGTGGTGACACGTCTGGCAACGTATGGACTATCACACTTTTTCCGTCACTTTTTAGATTTACTTACTTGTCTAAGGTATTCCTGATAATGGTGGGATAGGAGAAGAATTGCGAATTGACTGGGAAGGGATCGTATCGTACACGAGCATTTTATAAGCTCGTGAAAGGAAGGAGGGGTAAAAAAATGTAGGACGCTCCAAGACGACATGGGAGAAGGAACATGATCTGTAGTCGCAAGCCGGTCTCGTATTTTAATTAATTAACGGTCAAGACTTTGGCTACTTCGCTATCTGACAAGGATTGTTCTCCTTATCTTCGATCATCTAGAATAGCGCATTGGGGTATCAAAAAGCCGCTTCAATTAAGAAAACTAAGGGGTAATGGTTCACTCGGACTAGAAATTTAAATCGCCTCAAAGCTGGATAAAGTGTTGCAATTGACCACAGAGTAGCACTAACGGAATAGGCCATAATGAGCATCATTATTTATTCATTCTATGCCCGAAATCTTCTATGTTCCGGTTATGATTTAGATGAATTGCCGACCAATTTGAAGAAAGAAGGCCATCTTCGGAATCTGGCATAGGGGAGAAAGCAAGGAGCGAAACTCCAAAAAAATCCATAGGTGGGTGTGTTTGCTGGGGCAATAGCCCTTTTGAGGTCAAAGAAAAAATTTTTTTTATTTTAATATTTTAATGGGGAATCAGTAGCCTTTATAAAAATCGATACAATTTGAAAGCTTTCCTTCGGTTTCCCAGAGATGCAGGTTCGATCCGAACTGTTCCGCGATGTCTTTCGCTCTGGAAACTCCAGCAACGTGAGGAGTGATAATGACCTATAAGTGGACGATTTAAGTCGAAATTACTCGTTTCTGTATTACCTTGGGATTAGTCCAAAGTGGGCTTGACGACGGAAGTGGCTCTTCGTGAAAGACGTCAAGTATGGCACCTCTTAAAAATCCCTTGTCTAAAGACTCGACGAGAACGTTTTCATCCGTTACGCTCCCGCGTCCGATATTGACGAAAAGCACGTTTTTACATCTTGAAAACCTTTCGAGGTCGAATAGACCTCTCGTCTCGTCCGTGCTCGGCAAAATGTTAACGATCAAATCGCTTTTTTCACAAGCCCAGTCGACATCTTTGAGTAGTCTGACAAAGAATATTATTTTCTTAAAGTGCTATCAGTTTGATTTACATGTATTTATCAATGTTTTGAGACTTTGAATCCGGAATGGAACGAACGACGCCAAATATACGCGCACCGAAAATCTTGAGGGCTTTTGCGACTGCAAAAAAAAGAACGAGTGCCTCATTACACCCCAAAGCCATCCCGAGGATGCATCACACCAAGGGAGCAGTAAAAAAAACTGGCAGTATAGATGGACGCCTCATTTCTCTTTCAAAGACAATAACTTCCTAAGTCCCAAATTTGCAGTCCCCACACAACTGATTAGACTGATTTGAGTATATTGGGTCGAAAGAGGGGTCCCAATTAATTCAGATCATAGGCATACACTAGGTTATTGAGTCAACAAATTTTTTGTTACCATACGATCCGATATTTCCGATTCCCATAATAGTTACAGTCATATCTGAAAAGGTATTGTAATCACGTATTTTCTCATTTGGGTTCCAAAGTTTTTCCTTTTGGCAATCCCAAGTTTTCCTGAAGTCTCTTTCAAAGGCGACGACGTGTGAAACGACGTATTCGCTCATTATTCGTCCAAAATGCTCGCCCGAAAATCGTGCAATCGGATACGGCGGAGGACCCTAAAATTCTTTTTTAAATCTCTTGACTTCAATTTTTATTTTACGACCTTTTCTTTGTTATAGACTTTGAGTAAAGGTTCGACTCCTGCCCATGTTCCTTGGATCCATTTTGTGTTCGTTAATTTATAGATGTGGGGCGCTACTGCGTCGTTATCGGCGATGACAACGTCCGCTGAATTTAGTTCGTCGTATACGGTCTTTTCTATGAAAAAGAGTCTGGGCTTGAATCCTTATTTGTCTGTATGGAGAAGCATAGCGTATGGCGGATTATGCAGTATGGAAAATGAAAGTGTGTGGTTGTAGGTATAGAGCATGGGGATTTAAAAAAAAAGATTACGACGAATGAGTATAGGGATGATGAGGAACCAATGAAGTGTATATTACAGTGGATAAATGGTGGGGGTGGAATAAGCAGAGTATGGAGTCTAGAGAGAAGGAAGTTGAGGCTTATGGGGTTTATAGTTTAAAGGGAGTATGGGAGATTATGGGGTATGAGTAAAGAGAGTAAGGGGGATTATGGCGTATGAGTATAGATAGCACCTATGGGAGAAATGAGAATAGGGCGTATGCTTATGGGGGATTACGAGGGACTGATGGAGAGCGCAGGATAGCACCGTTTGTTGGAGTATGGGGTGAAGAGTACTAGGGATTAAGACTCTATAGAGTACAAAGGGATAATGGAGGAGGGAGAGTAATAAGACGTATAGAAAGGAATAGTGGTACGGGAATATGTAATATTATATAGAGGCATTAAATCATTCAAATGAGGTAAGGGACAGAATGTTGCAAGAGGTATACTTATGTGTAACGGAAAATATTGGGAGTATGAGGAATATAGAAGAAGGGGGAGTATGAGGTATGGGGGATAATAGGGTAAGGAGTAGAGGAAAATGGGGTAGGGGAAGTAAATATGTTGCAGGTAACTGGAAAATGTGGGGTCTACCTAATTTACTGAACAGAGAAAAAACGTACTACCGGACAAACTACTGATGCGACCGACCTAAAATTTGGCAGGGAAGCTTATTTTAGTTGGTAGCACCGATCCTCGAAGGGAATTTTCAAATCGGACTAACGGGGGCGGAGATAGTCGGAGGTGATCGTTTTTCGAGATCTCCGCCCCCGGTAGTCCGATTTGAAAATTTCCTTCAAGGATCGGTGCTAGCAATCAAAATATGAGTCCCTGCCAAATTTCAGCTCGGTCACATCAGTAGTTTGTCCGGTAGTACGTTTTTTCTTCTCCCGGTGGTGATCATTTTTCGAGATCTCCGCCCCCGGTAGTCCGATTGAAAATTTCCTTCGAGGATCGGTGCTACCAATCAAAATATGCATCCCTGCCAAATTTCAGCCCGGTCGCATCAGTAGTTTGTCCGGTAGTACGTTTTTTCTCTGGTCAGTAAATTAGAAACGTCCGGAAAATGTGTACCTTTTACCGCCAAAAGAATCAATGATACCAATGAGTTTGTTCGAACAAATCAAGGTAATTGGGTGGCAAAAAGACAACATACTCTAAGCATTCATAGTTCATACAGAAAATTTTATTTTTCAATAAAAATTAGGTAGATTTTTTTTCCCTACAAATTATATGTAATAGATAGTTTGATTCACGTGGAAACCAATCGAACTAGCCACATGGAATTTAAAACTTGGGCGCGCAAAAACCGAACAACGTAGTTTGGGTTAACCCCACAGAGGTCACTCCCCAACAAAGAACTAAGTAGAAGTAGAAGTACCTAGGTAATCTCATCGATGGGTAATCTATTTAATAAGATGATCTCATTTTCCTCAAAATTGATATAAATTGAATAAAAAATAAAATGAGAATTTCGTCGATCATAAAATTAGAATATTTTTAGTTATTTTAAAAATTGAAAGTACACGTCAGCGTTCTTAAAAATCAAGAAGGCCGTGAATGTTTTGCGATTGAATGACGAGAAGAAAAACGAATAAACGAGGAAATTCGTATTTCGTTAGTGGAGAGAATAAAATTTGACTATTTTTACCTGGGTCGACATTAATAAAGTTCAATTTTGTAAAACGTTCCCGGAGTACGGTAAATAAATTCGGGATACGAGTGAGGACGGCCACAACCTTAACCGCCATTTTGGAATTTTTTATCTTCATCAGTTTGGCGGATTAACCTCTGGCGGACGGAAGTTCCGAGTTGTCGAGTGTGTTTTCGTCTATAAATAAGAAAAAAGAGATTTTTTTGTTTATGAAAAAGTGTTTCTATGGGATATTAGTGTTTGGTTCTTGTTAAAAAAGATGATAAAAGTGATGGGGTCGGGTAGGATGAACATGCGTCGATTCCCGCGCGTTGCATTTTGGTCGTGAATTGTATAGATCCGCCATTATGGGCAGAGACGACGGGCCTTTTCGCCCATTCCGAATGTTTACTTGGATTTGTGAAGCGTGTCGTATAAAAATGTAAAAGGGGGATGGGTAGGAGATAAGCGGGTCCCTTCTTTTAACGGACAGGGTTTCGGGGCCGCCCCCTTTAATAGACGATGTCCTCCTGAGCTATTCGGTTGTCAACAAAAATGAGCAAAGTCAACATCAGGGCTCGGCAGCTCGATGCCACCAAGCCGCTCTCCGTCTACCACTTGGATGAGCTTCCCGATCTTCCCGAATATTCGGCAATCAACAGATCGGTCGCTCCTCTTCCGAGTGGCATGAAAAAAACCGAAGAATGTGTAAGTTTTTTATATTAAAAACATTGACCCCCGCACCCCTCCCGCCTTCAAGGTTTGATGAAGGTTACCCGACAAATTACCCATTTTCTCCTAAATAAACAAATCTCGCCTTCCACATTCTCCACTTTTTTATCAATTTCAACATCAATTTATCAATTATATTCTTCAAAATTGTCAACAAACAATCATTCTGAAATATTCGACGTTTTTTCTCTTCCCGGAAAAGATAACCTGACATGTAAACATTCCAAGAGGGGAATCTGAATTTTGTTGCGCGAATACCCTATTACCTACCTCTGATTGCTCCATTTATAGTCCCCAATACCACGATTGCAACTAAAAGTGACGATTACCCCTTTTTGCCCCTTATTACCTTACTACCACCGCGATTACCACCTTCATACATAACTCCATTTATAGCCCCTCAATACCACGATTACCCCTAAAATTCACGAGTACAACTGAAAATGATGGTAACCCCCTCTTTGCCCCTGCAAATACACGATTAACATCACGATTACCCTATTACGATTACCACCTTTATACATTACCCCATGCATAGTCCCTCATTACCACTATTGCTACTAAAAGTGCCTTTATGGCCCTTATTACCTTACTACCACCGCGATTACCCTATAATTACGATTACCACCTTCATACATAACTCCATTTACAGCCCCTCAATACCACGATTACCCCTAAAATTTACGATTACAACTGAAAATGACGGTTACCCCTCTTTGCCCCGCAAATACCCCATTAACATCACAATTACCCCATTACGATTACCACCTTCATACATTAACCCTTTTTGCCCCTTATTACCACTATTGCTACTAAAAGTGCCTTTTTGTCCCTTATAACCTTACTACCACCGCGATTACCCTACTATCACGATTACCACCTTCATAAAATACTCCATTTATAGCCCCTCAATACCACGATTACCTCTAAAATTCACGATTGCAACTGAAAATGACGATTACCCCTCTTTGACTCGCAAATACCCAATTAACATCACGATTACCACCTTCATACATTACCCCATTTATAGTCCCTCATTACCACGATTGCAACTAAAAGTGACGATTACCTCTTTTTGCCCCCTAATTACCTTACTACCACCGCGATTACCCTATTATTACGATTATTACCACCTTCATACAATACTCCATTTATAGCCCCTCAATACCACGATTACCTCCAAAATTACGATTACAACTGAAAATGACGATTATCCCTCTTTGCCTCCAAATTACCTTTTAACACCACGATTAACCTATTACGATTACCATCTTCATACAATGCCCCGTTTATAGTCCCTCAATACCACGATTGCAACTAAAATTGAAGATTACCCCTTTTGGCCCCATAATTACCTTTCTACCACCGCGATTACCCTGATATTACGATTACCACCTTCATATAATACTCCATTTATAGCCCCTCAATACCACGATTACCCCTATAATTCATGATTACAACTGAAAATGATGATAACCCCTCTTTGCCACGCAAATACCCTATTAACATCACGATTACCCTATCACGATTACCACCTTCATACATTACCCCATTTATAGTCCCTCATTACCACTATTGCTACTAAAAGTGCCTATTTGCCCCTTATTACCTTTCTACCACTACAATTACCCGATTATTACGATTACCACCTTCATACAATACTTCATTTATAGCCCCTCAATACCACGATTACTCCTAAAATTTACGATTAGAACTGAAAATGACGATTACCCCTCTTCCCCCCATAGGCTACCACCCCTATTATTACGCTCACCACCTTCATACAATAGCACAATATCCCCTGTATTTATAGCCCCTCAATACCACGAATGCCCCTGAATATCATGATTACCCCTAAATACCCTGAAAATCCCTCACGACCACGATTTCCACCATCCGAACCCCTTATACCCTCGAAACCCCAATTACCTCCTATAAAAACCCATTACCTCTCACGACCCCCAAATACCTGCCCTATGCCCCTAATTACCCCTATTACCCACTTTATGCCTCTTAAATTCCCTGAATACCCCACCTTATGCTCCTCTAAATACCCTATTACCATCACAATTTCCTTATTATTACAATTACCCCCTTCATACAACTAATTCCAATTACCTCATTATACCTTCTCAATACCCCGCTTACCCTCTTAGATAGAGGGTATTCTGGCTAGTGAGTGGGTATTCAGGATGTAATCATAATATTGAGGAATGTAAAAGGGTAATCTAAATAGGTTCAGCAAAGGGGTATTTAAGGAACTTAGATGCACAAAGCGGGTAATTGAGGTATTTGGTGGCATAATCGGGTAATCGGGGTTGTGAGAGGTAATAGAAGTTATACAGGAGGTAATCGTGATTTCGAGAGTATTTAGGGTTTAGAGAAGGTTAAAAGGTAGTAATCGTGCTCGTGAGAAATAATCAGGGTGTAATCATGATATTTAGGGGCAATCGTGGTATTGACAGTCTTTAAATGGGTTATTGTATGTAGGATTTACTCCGGTTTAATGGATAAAATGAAAGAAGTTAATAATAAACTCACTTTATTTACGTTTAGAGGAACAAATTAGTGTTAATTTAATTGAATTAATCGTTTTAAAAGAGAGAAGTGGTAATGGGGTATTAAAGGGGGAATAGAGGGGTAATCGCCATTTATAGTTGTGATAGTGATTTTTAGGGGTAATTGTATTGAGGGGCTATAAATGTGATAATCGGGGTATTGAATAGGATATTTAATTGAGTGAGTAAATACTTGAAAAACTCAGTGTGTCATAGGTTTTTCCTTGATGACACGATTTTTTAGGTAGATTTTTTTTTGTCACATCTTTATTTTTAAAAAAATTGATGCGCCAAAATAGATTTTAGCAAAGGATTTGGGGCTTGCAAGTTGGCTGAGATAAAACTTTTAAGCTTCTTTTTGGAACATGAGAAATATTTTGGCTTCAATCCAAATTGATTTCCGACAAACCTGAGATTCTCTGATCCTCATCCCCATTTATCTTAGATTTCGTCTAAAATCTCCATCGGTTTTTTTTCCAGGAACATCACCTGCAAAGAGCCATCGTGACTGGATTAATAATTCCAACTCCAGAAGTAGAATGTATGGAAGACATGGTTACCTTCGACCGACTTTACCCGGCCAACTACAAACCGCCCCGCCAGCTCATCGTCATGCAACGTAATTTTTTAAAATTCATATTAACATCGATGACTATTTTTAAATTTTAGCTTTTTCTATGGAAGAGGATATCCCGGACTACGACATCGATTCCGAAGATGAAAAATGGCTCTCTCGACAAAAATTGGATATTACACCATATAAGGTATTAATTGTAAAAAAATTAATCAGATAATAAATTCTTTTTAGTTTGAAGAAATGATGGACCGGTTGGAGAAAAACTGCGCTCAAAATTTCGCCTCACAAAATCGGAAAGAACTCCTTCTCAAAGACGACGATGAATTATCGATAGCTATTTTTGACTACTGGCTCAGCAAACGGCTTAGCTCGGTGAGTAAAAATTTCATTGGTATTTATACATTGAAAGCCGTTTTAAAGAGCTTTCAAACGATATATGTAACAATGAAATGGGTTTAAAATTGTGGAAGTTATGGACGTTCAATTATGAACATCGTTGCATATAGCCATTTCAAAGAGCTTTCCATTGTAGAGATGAATCTTCCCCAACTACCTTTTTCTCTCCCTTCACCTCCCCTACCCTCCCTTCACCACCCCCCACACCCTTCCAGGAAAGTTTTCTGAGAAATCCATGGAGTATTAGTCCAGTCAAACTAAGCCCGAAAAGGCCAAATAAAAGAAAAAAATAAGGTATTTTGTTTCTCTACGGAAATGTGGAAAGGTTGGTCCCATGATTAAACCAAAAAAGAAAGTTTTTAAGGTGATTTTTTTCGTTTTTTCGCCAATATCTCGAAAACTGTAAATAGTTTAAATTAATAAAATAAATAGTAATTAAATTCTCTACAACTTTTATTAAGTACACTTTTTTGATTAGATGACGTCTTCTGTCCTTCAGAGGTCAAAATAGAAAACCATGGTTTTTTGCAACCTCGTAGCTCCGATACGTTTGGTCCCACAAAAAATCGTATCAGCTCAAAATTATAGGAAATTCAATTATCTTTAATTTTGTACTAAAAATCTTTTCGCCTACGACCTACGGTTTTCGAGATATTAGGGAAAAAACGAAAAAAAAAAAATCGCATTATAAACGCTCTAGCGTTTGTGGTTAATCAGGGCCGGGACCAACCCCTACACATTTATGTGGAAAAACAAAATACCTTATTTTTTTCCACCCCCAGGCTTAGTTTGACTGGACCATATTGAATGATAACAATGTGATTTTAACTTTGATTTTCAGCAACCTCATCCATTGGTGCCGTGCATAAAGACTGAAGTGAACAACCGAGGCACCGGAGCGAATGCGAACAACGACAACAACCCGTATTTGGCTTTCAGACGTCGGACGGACAAGATGCAGACGAGGAAAAACCGTAAAAGCGACGAGACGTCCTACGAGAAGATGGTCAAACTGAGGCGAGATTTAAGCCGAGCGCTCCAGCTTTTGGAAATGGTCAAAAAGAGGGAAGCTGCCAAGAAAGAATGCAACGAACTCACAGTCAAGCTATTCGAGAAAAGGTTTCGTATTTCATTTTCCTTTTTTTGGCTTTCTTAACTGTCTTGCAGGTATGAGGCGAACGATTTCAGCGGAGCGCTTCTGGCTGAAGTTTCAACATTCAAGACAGCCAGGCCAGCATTCGCACCTATCTATGCCAACCAATACACTCCCAACAGCCATTGGTCAATGAAACCTCCCAAAGTAAATATTTTAATTTTTTTAAATTTATCGTTAATGGTTTTTCTTCTAGGATGAGGTTGGAAACAATAGGAAAGAAAAGAGACAATATAAAAAGAGAAAGCATAAAACGATTGGGCTAGTAGATAGGTCTAGTTTATCGATGGCTGGAAATACGGCTTCTGGTGGCCTTTCTTCAGGAGATGATGAACCTGCAGGACACCCACAAGTCGCATTCCCATTCCATAGGAATAAAAATTGCCTTTATCAAGCTGTAAGTTGTTTGGAAGTTTCTCTTTTGATGATAATTTTGAAATTTTAGCCTATTAGCGGAGGAGGTATTGGCAACTGGAGTTGGACTTCACCAGAAGAAGGTGGCGCTGGTGATGAGAAGTATAGGTTTAGTTTGGCGTCTGTGATGCACCCTCGGCCCACTTGTGTTGGCTTTGTCCGCAGGCGGATAGGCAGAGGTGGCCGAGTTATCTTGGATCGTGCTGGACAATCGGCTGATGAATTTTGGTCATCGCTTGATTTCACGATTCTCGACAGCGCGAAACCGAACCAGTACGCACACATCAACTCAACGAATGAAATTACCCTTATTTTCAGGTTGAGGCATTTTCGTCCTAAGACGCCACCGCCTGTTAAACAAGAGCCTGAAGATAGCGATTCTTCGCTTGACAACATTCAGGGATCGACTTTAAGCCTCCAGGTTGACAGTTTGAACGACTGCGATAGCACAGCCGTCGAATTGGATCTTGGGGAATTATTTCCTGACCTTGAAATTGACACGATAAGGGAGGAAATAGGGAGCAAGCGGCCAAGAAAAGGAGGAGGATTGACTCCGCCTCATTCATCCTTTTCGTGCTCGCATTCTGAGTTTTTCGTGACCGACGATCGGTGGAGCAAAGCTGAGTCGAATCCCACAAACCACAAATTGCCCCCACCACCGACGGAAACTGTCCTCCAGTGCGACAGGATACCGCCTCTTATGGCCAACGGGCCCATCAACCACACCGACAGTAATTATAGCGAACTTCGCTCTCCGATATCAACTAATTTTCATTTTCAGGCGGTGGCTGGGGGCAGCAAAATCAGTCAAGTGGAACTCAACTAGTTTACAAATGGAGTAATAGCAGTGGGAGTAGTTTTCAAGCTGGTAGTCAAGTGTCTAATATGACATTAAATTCTAAATTAGCTTCACGATCGAATTCGACCCAGTTAAACAGGTATGGTCATTCCCAATTTCTGTTAACTTTTCATGAAATTATTTCATGGGGGGATGTGTAGAGTGAGTTCTTATAGCTAGCTCCAGACAAGTGATGTCAATCAAAGCTATATTTGAAGCTTGCTTAACTTCCTGAAGAGGAAGATATTGCTCTAGATTTCATATCTTACTGAGAGTTCAAGATAGGCTGTGGGGTCAAAATGACCCTTGGTAATCTTATTGGGATTATAGATAGGAAATAGATCATGTTGGCAGAAAAGGATTTTTTTCCATGCACTTTTTCTTGGTTGTTTTTTTACAGCTTTTGGCCGTGCAGTCCTTAGGGTACTCCCCTTACCTTTCTCCCATTGTTTCCCAAATGGTTTCCCTTGAGATTCGAAAGATAAGCGGTTTTAATGTCCCTTTTTCATTGGATTAGGGTATTTGAAGCCACTTTCCCCAGAGGGGATTTTAATCCACTTTTCCCTCATAATAGGGGATTTTAATCATCTTCCCCATAGGATTAGGAGATTTTCCTTTTTTCATTGAATTATGGGATTTTAATTCTCTATTTCATCAGATTAGGGGATTTTAATCATCTTTTTCATAGGATTAGGAGATTGTAATCCTCTTTTTCGTAGGATTAGGAGATTTTAATCCTTTTTTTCACTAATCCTCTTTTTCGTCGGATTAGTGGATTTTAATCCTGTTGGATTAGGAGATCGTATCCTCTTTTTCATTGGATTAGGGGATTTTAATCCTTTTTCATTGGATTGGGGGAAATCAATCCTCTTTTTCATAGTAATAGGAGATTTTTAATCCTCTTTTTCGTTAGATTAGGGGATTTTTAATCCTATTTTTCTTAGTATTAGGGGATCCTCTTTTTCTTAGTATTAGGGGATTTTTAATCCTATTTTTCTTAGTATTAGGGGATTTTTAATCCTATTTTTCTTAGTATTAGGCGATTTTTAATCCTCTTTCCATAGGATTAGGAGATTTTTAATCCTTTTTTCCCTTAGGATTAGGGGATTTTAATCCTCTTTTTCGTTGGATTATTTTATTTTAATCCTATTTTTTGTTGGATTAGGAGATATTAATCCTCTTTTTCATAGTATTAGGTGATTTTAATCCTCTTTTTCGTTGGATTAGGGGATTTTAATCCTCTTTTTCGTTGGATTGGGGGAATTTAATCCTCTTTTTCTTTGGATTAGGGGATTTTAATCCTCTTTCTCGTTGGATTATGGGATTTTAATCCTCTTTCCCGTTGGATTAGGGGATTTTAATCCTCTTTCTCGTTGGATTATGGGATTTTAATTCTCTTTTTCATCGGATTAGGGGATTTTAATCCTCTTTCTCGTTGGATTATGGGATTTTAATTCTCTTTTTCATCGGATTAGGGGATTTTAATCCTCTTTCTCGTTGAATTATGGGATTTTAATTCTCTTTTTCGTCGGATTAGGGGATTTTAATCCTCTTTTACGGTGGGTTATGGGATTTGAATTCTCTTTTTCGTTTGATTATGGGATTTTAATCCTCTTTTACGTCGGATAAGGGAATTTTAATCCTCTTTTACGTCGGATTAGGGGATTTTAATCCTATTTTTCGCTGGATTATGGGATTTTAATCCTCTTTTTGTTGGATTATGGTATTTTAATCCTCTTTTTCGTCGGATTAGGGGATTTTAATCCTCTTTTAAGTTAGATTAGGAGATTTTTAATCCTCTTTCTCATAGGGTTAGGAGATTTTTAATTCTCTTTTTAGTTGGATTAGGAAATTTTTAATCCTCTTTCTCATAGGGTTAGGAGATTTTTAATTCTCTTTTTCATAGGATTAGGAGATTTTAATCTTTTTTTTTTGTTGGATTAGGGGATTTTAATCCTCTTTTTCATTGGGTTAGGGGATCTTAATCATCTCCTTCATTGGATTAGTGAATTCAAAGCCTCATAATTCATTGGATTATGGAATTTAATTTTTATGTTTATTAATGGGATTAGAGGGATTAAACTTCCTTTTCATATCAGGTGATTGTAAGCCATTTTTACATTGATTAGGTCATTTTAAGCCTCTTTTTCATTGGATTAAAGATTTTAAGCCCCTTTTTCATTAGACTCAAAAACCTCGACCTATTGTGTCATAAATCATAATTTGTGTCGATTGATTATTTTGTTTCGCTCATTTTGCAGCGACCCGAGCGGAAGCGGCGAGGTACACAAGCGGACTGCGAGCGGCTCAGGGCAGACGACTCTTCTCCACAGCACGCCGATGGAAGTCACCTGACCATCGAGCATCCAAAAGCGACCTCCACCTCCACTTATTCTACTCCCCTCCATCTATGTGTTTCTTCTTTACGCATTCACATAATTTATATATAAATATAAAAAAACATTAGAAAAACTTAAAATAGTAGCCTGTGATTCCATTTTTATGTAGAAAATGTGTATAATTTTTTTTAATTTTAGTGTGCTTGAAAGAAATTGTTAATTTTTTTACATTCCTTCTCCAGCAAAAGGAAACAATGTAATTTAGCAATGTAAATAAGTTTCGGGTGTCTTTTCTTTCATAGTCATGGTTTTATATATCATTTTTTATATCAAAATTTGACTGTCAATTTTGGCCGGTATGTCCGTCTAGTCTGTGCTTTTTGCTCGATCATCGCACAAACTGCCGGCCTCGATTCGACCCAAAAAAAACCTTTCGAAATCTGTTCTGTGCCAAAATTATGAACCTCTTAATTTTGAGTAACTGATAGACTTATACGGCCGAAATTAAAATGCCTAAGAATATCATTTTTTAGTTTGTATATACGTTTTTTGAAAGAAAAAAAAATTTTCCTAAAAATAAAAAAAAAAATAAAAATTAAAAAAAAATAAAACGCTTACTTAGGGAACGGAAACCGTCTCCAGTTGTAGTTATAATTATTTTTCTTTTCTTTTTGTAAAAATACTTTAGATGTGGATAAATGTGCATAAGAATGTAAATATGTCCTGAATTGCACTCATTGTGGTTTTGCATTAATTTTCATTAGTTTTTTTTTCCTTTTTGCATGTTTGAAAATCCTTGTGAAACCCTTTGAAGGCAAAATACATGAATAAAACGCTTATTGTAATAAAAATAGTTAATTCGATGTCTTTAGCCATTGGGCATTTACGGGTGTTGAATTTCGATTTTTTTTTCTCTCTCTCTTTTTATCTTTTGAGACGTACCTAATTGACTTTAGCTGGACAGCGAAAAAAAAATATAATTTTTTTGTTAAAAACGGTGATATTGAGAATTTTTGTCATATTTTGTAAATAATTTCAAAGGGTAACATTTTATTAGTATTTCGTAAATGTTGTAAATAGTCATTGTCAAAAAAAAAAAAAGTAAAAACAAGATTTCATCGTATAAAAAATGTTTTCGGTGAAATAAAACAACATTGATAACTGCAGATTTTTTATTTTTTCCGCCCTTGACATGTAAAAAAGAAAAAAAAAATGGGAAGAAGTTCTGAAGGGAAAATTTATGGATTTTGGCTGATCGTCAGGGTTGCCAGTTATGTCACTATTTTAGCAAATTTGTTATAAATTCATGTCTTTTAGCGGATTTCCGTAAGGAGGCTATTGAGGAGGTCGTTATGGCGGCTCCCAGGCTAGAGGCTTACATATTCGTGATCGGGAAGCTCTGGGGATCACGAAAATATAGGGGGTTCCTTTCATGTTTATATATATATACAGGGTGTCAACTTACTATTGGTTTGAACCCCTCTAGAATCACCTCTAGATAGTTTGGATCACCTCTTTCTTCTCTTGTTCCAACTTCTAGAATGTTTTGGACCCCCACCCCCCAAGGCTGTTTTGGTCCGGAATGGAACTGACTATTCTACAATTTGTGGCCTGGCAACCCTGCAGGTTGTTTCTAAAAAAGTCAGAGTCATCCTGTAATACAAATTTTTTTTTTTTTCTACAAACTAAATTGTACCTTTGATTAAAAAAGATTATTTTCACTTTTTGAAGAAAAAGTGCATTTTTCAAAAATCTGAAAAATAGACAAATAAGATTTTGCTGAAGGTCCGACTCAGCTAATCCTGAGATTATAGTTCGAGTGGACGTATTCGGGTACGTTTAATGAATCTTGATAGATGGAATCGAACTGAGGACGAGGATGGTGATAGATCCAACGATGGTCGAGCAATTCGATGCTTTCGTTCCAAGGCTCGCATTCCAACGAATCGGGTGCCATGACCACATCATTCCCTTCCCTTTAAATTCTCTTGTTTTTAAAGTTAAGCCAATTAATTGCCATTACCTTATTAGGTCGAGTGAATCTTCAAAATGTCCTGTTAGAAATTTCGTCGGCTGCATTGTACTTGGATGCTGTCTTTGTTTTAATGATGCCAAAAGGGAGGCATGAGGACGAGGCACGTCATAGTCTGGCTCTTCTTTTATTTGCTTGTTTCTCAAACGTTTTGCTTCTTCCTATAACAAATTTTGAGAAGAAATATCTTTAAATTTTCTTACATAAATGTCAAGGGTGTTTTGGTACAAAGAGGTTGTAAAAATGGGCTTATTGAGAGCTGCGAGGTATTCAAGCATTTCGGTCAATTCGTCCTTTTTCCTTGGTATTGGTACGACATCGTCTTTTCGGATTGCGGAGACAATTTTGGGCATTTCTTCAAAAAGACGTGCGATCCCGTTGTCGGTGTCTTGGCTTAAAAGGTCTTTGGCGTTGTTTATGCATGAGGAAGTCTTCGGGGGTAGTTCGGGCGCTTCTAAACTCCAAGAATCTGAAGAAAAATGAGTCATCGCTATGATAGGGGATTTACTTTCTGATTTTTCCGTTTTCTTCAATGGAACGTCGTGCCAAGGGGAGCAGTTTTTGGGCCTTGCTCCTTTTGAATATCGTGGCGGGACGTTCGGCATTTGACGGTTGATCCGCTTGATTTCTTCGTCGGAAACGTTAAAATCGTCGTAATCCGGAGGAGGCTCAGGACGAGGGCTTTCGTAGTTCAAAACATCATCACTCGCATCTGTCATTATTTCCTAAGATATGAGTAATTTTATTCAAATATCTCTCACTACGAATTAGCTTTCTCAAAATTTCATTGAACCTGATGAAACATCCTCGAAAGTTCATATCATACCGTATTACCAAATAAGCCCCATAGCTTACCCTACGACATAATAATACCATCTTTGCTAACACACTTGGTACCCCCATTACCACGTGGAAAGTACCCACATTACCACGAGGTAAGTACCCACGTCACCACGAGGTAAGTACCCACGTCACCACGAGGTAAGTACCCACGTCACCACGAGGTAAGTACCCACGTTACCACGTGGTAAGTACTCGCATTACCACGCGGTAAGTAACAGCATTACCACGCGGTAAGTACCCCATTACCACCTGGTATGTTACCCCATTACCACGTGGTATGTTACCCCATTACCACGTGGTATGTTACCCCATTACCACGTGGTATGTAAACACATTACCACGTGGTATGTTACCCCATTACCACGTGGTATGTAAACACATTACCACGTGGTATGTTACCCCATTACCACGTGGTATGTTACCCCATTACCACGTGGTATGTTCCCCCATTACCTCTTGGTATGTTCTCCCGTTACCTCGTGGTATTTACCCCCATTATCACGTGTTAGTTACCCCCATTATCACGTGTTCGTTACCCCCGTTACCATTCAAACCATTACCACGGGGTAACCCCATTACCGCGTGGAACCCCATTACCACGTGGTACCACTATTACCTCGCGTTACCCTTCATTACCTCGCGGTAAGTAACCACATTACCACGTGGTATGTTCCCCCATTACCACGTGGTATGTTCCGTTACCCCCGTTACCATTCAAACAATTACCACGGGGTAACCCCATTTACCACGTGGTACCACTATTACCTCGTGATACCCTACATTACCTCTACACGCTATTCCCCCATCAGGTAACTTATCTGAATTACTCCTAATTAGTTAAGCTGTAATTAGTGGTAATCCCAACAACCCCAAAGAACGAGAAGTTCCATCAGGGTGGGCTCTAGACAAGCAAGCTCTTTGTAATTACCAAGTCGGAATCAGGTCCTTCCATTTCATGCTGGTAAGGATTCCGAATAGGGACCGGGTTCGGTTCCCATTTACTGCTCTCTCTCCGGCACCAAATCCTCTTGAGAAAGCTGAGACGCTTTTTCACCGAAATCTTCCGTCCAGTCTTCCTTTTCGGCGAGAAATGTCTCAAAAAGGAGTTCGACCTTTGGTTCAAAGTGCGCGGCAAAGGAATCGGGGCGTTTATCTTCTCTTTGATCAACTCCCTCAAATTGGCGAAATCGCAGCTCGACGAAAGATAGCGATCGTCGTATTCTCGCTTCGGCAACGACGGAAGATCGGTGTCCGACCTGATTCTTTTACCGACGTCGTTTATATTCCCAGCCAAAGTCCAAGGTTCGCCTTTTCCAAAAGGTTTCATCTCTTTTCTCCTCTGCTGTGCCATATTCTTCAAAAGTCTCTCCCTAGGTGACATCGAAAGGCAATCACTATCCGAACGGTTCAACCTATGACTTTTCTTCATCTAAAAAGACAATTTCAATCCCCAAAAACAACGAAATAAAGAACTCACCTGCACTTTTTTGTTCAAATCATCACTTTTGAGGCTTTCGTAGATGTTCTCGTCGCATCGATTGAACTCTTCGTCGACGCTGTAGCTTCTTTTCATCGCTTTACCGTAATCAGAAGACAATTTGAACCTCCCAGGAATGGAAGTTTCGCTCATCGCAACTTTGCTCGACCTCTTCAAGTTCGTTTCCGATCTCTGACTCAAAGAAGAATCTGTCTGAAGGCTAGCGCTGCTTTTGATGCGAATTCTTCCATATTTTTCATAACTATCACTTCTAGGAGGACTCAGCATGGGAAGAGTAGACGACTGCCGTGTCCCGTATGGATTTTCATACGGATTTTCATCCTAAAAACAATTATTCAAAATACAAATCAAAGCTAGAACCTTTGAGTTTATAACACTGTGTTATAAACTCAAAGCTAGAACTTACAGAATATCGATAATGAGGTTTTGAGCAGCATCGAGTCTGACTAGAATTTTGAAGACACATAGCGTCGATTAGCGCCTGCAGCCAAATGTCATGATCTTTCTTACTCAAAGCCCTCTAAAAAAAAATTTATTTTTTAAACTTAAATATTTTGTTTGTACCAAAGATACGATATGAGAACGAGTGGAGATTATAATTTCGTGCGAATTTCCTGGAAGTACGCTGGCAGCTAGGCCCATGTTTACGGTCCCTCGGCATGGAGAAAGGCTCAAATATTCCAATTGCGATTTGTAGTAAAGGAGCAAACGTCCTTCTAAGACAAACCATAATTTCTTCCATCGAGATACGACTCTCTGAAGAAAAAAAAAAATTAAAAATTAAAAATTTCTAAGCATGTTTACCATTTTGCTCTTCTTTTCGAGATGCCCGGCCATTTTTATGGGCGTTTTTGGTTCTGAAGGGATCATTTTTCTGGAAAAAAAAATTGCAGAAACATGAAAAATCGACGAAATTTACGAAGACGTTAGTCCCCGCCAAGCAAAACCCGCCCCGCCATCTGAATATCCGGCCCGGAGGACCATATTGACCCTTTTATTTTGGTAAAAGTACCGCAAATAATTAAATTTTTTTTTCTTCAAAACGGGCAAATGAGTTTCTCGAAACTTTCTTGTTTTCTCCACCCGATCGCCTTATTTATTAATTCCAAAGGAGTCAAGAAAGAAGCCTTTTCCTCGTATAAGGAGGCGGTGAAGGAATTCAAAGAAAACGTTCCGACTTCTTTTTTCTGCCTTCATGACCGAGAATTTTTAATCGACCATAAACGTCCGACCTAATGAACGTTCGGAAATATTTTTTCCCTTCTTCCTAATGGTCTTGATATAGACAACCACAAAATTTCCTCATTTTCTCCTAAAAACCTCAAATATCGAGGCATTACAACGATTTCATCTTCAATCATTGGTGAAGACTGAAGATGCTTAGGTGACTCTCGTGTGTAAAGAGCCTCTTATCCACACTTATTGCGTAATAACGAATTACAATATTTTGCTCTAATTCTTTCAACGCTTTGCATTGGAATTTCCGATTTCTCATTATCGACTACTTGATTTTCTTTTAATTGATTCAAGGATTCGTGAGCACGGTCAAGCCTCGTGAAAAGGAATGATGGGGTTTTCTTTTTTTCGTCGTAAAGTAGTTAGCGAAAGAAATTAGGGCGAGCAAGGTCGTCGGACGGAACGGAGTCAAAAACGTTGGAAATTGTTTTAATTGAAACACCTATGAAAATAGACACGCTCTCTGATTTCCCGTCGTTCCCAGGGCAACTTTTCCGCGCGCCGTTGATGATGACCGCATAGTAAATGGCCCGATAGGCTTATATGAGGTGTGCAGATTGTCTATACCAGTTTTTGACCGAAAAGACCCTTTTTGTCCACCAAACAACCCAGAGAAAATCAAATTTTGAAAGGGAACTAGCCCACATGAACGACCCATTTTTGACCAATGCTAAACCGCTAATAGTCCAGTGAGTAGGGAAGTTTAGCCTAGAAATGAGAAAAAGCTTCAGAATGAGCTACAGTTACAGACCAAATTGTGGTAGTGACATTTTTAGATTTTTCAATGATTGGGCGGGAAGCTATAGGTTTGTTTGGTATTTCTACCTGTTGAGGTGCACTCAGACAGATTTTCAAGATTGAATATCTCCATAACAAAGCAGCGTATGGAGAAAAGTGTTAAGCAAAATTTCTAGAAAATTTTGTCAGCTTTAATTTTGGACTGAGTAGTCATGACTGTAGGACGCATGGTTTTCGAAATATAGACGAAAAACTGAAAATTTTGACTTTCAACCTCACTCCCCCTCACACTATGCTCAGGGTGTAGAGGAGGCCACGTTTGATTTCACCCCCACACTAGTCCAAACTATGAAAACATTGGGTGCCAACCAATCCCCTCTAGGTACATCTTCTCTGCTCACTGGATTAGGCAAACTTGTTCGTTTTTCAGAAGCAAAAATAGCCCTATCAGTCCCTTTTTTCATCAAACTTATTACGTCTTCAATAAATGCTATAATCATACTACATAGTTTCATCAACAGGAAAAGCTCATCGCGAAACCCGATCATGCAATCGCGATCATTTTTCCTCCCGAAAATCCAATCAGACCGTAAAAATTAGTAAAAGTTCAATAGTTAGGACATGGAACGTATTCAATTAACAGTCAATTTGACCGTATCCGTGCATCCGGAAATTTTTATTCTATTTTTTCTCCGCGTTTCCTATAGCTCTTGACCTTTTGATTCTCCGAGACGACAAAGCAATCGTAAAACTATCGACAGTTCTTCCTAAAGCAAAAAAACTAATCCAGATATGTACAGGTTGCGTCATTTCCTTCGTTAATTAATGATTTTTGAGTGGGTCAGTAGGATGTTTATTGACTTATTTACGACTTTTCACTTTCATTTTGACAATAAATTAATCAAATTGGACACTTGCATAGGACAAACGATGCCAAAAGGACATGACGTCTTCTCAGCTCGATCTATAGAATTGAAATTTTTACTGCTTTTACTTATAAGAAAAGATCCTTTTAAATCGATGGGTCCATAGAATGCTGAGAAAACGGCGGCCCATTATTATTGGTGTCTACAATTATTGAAAGGCGTTTAAATGAAAAATACCTGTTTAAATACGGTGCGTGCGGAGAGGGTTTGTTTGAAACGTTAACAAGTGGTACAATTAAACTGGATGCGATGGTACTTACACATGATTTTCTAGAGTAGATTACCACCACCACGACCCAACGGAACCACCTCTACTTCCGTTGCCTCTTTTAATTCCAAACTTTCATTTTAATCTTTACCAGAAATTTTTTTAAAGCGAACTTTTTCTTCGGTTTATTGCCTAAAAGGTTCAGCTACAGAGGAGGAGCGGATTTCGCATTAAGACGCAGAAGATGCTATCAAAAGAAAAGATGTCTAGTCCTGATTCCCCAGGTCCAAAATAGTGCAAACTTCTTCAAAATGTGACTCTTTTTGGGAAGCTCTTTCAACCCACGAAAAACCCATAAAAAACATTGATGATATCTTGAGTTCTGCATACTGTGGACCGGTTTTCCAAATTTCATTTTTTCAAGTTTTCCAAGTCCAAGGCTCCCCTGCAGGCTGATTGCCTTTGTTGAATGCCAGTCTCATCATTGACGGAATTGCTTCCATATACAGGGTAGGGTGTGCAAAGTTTGGCCAATATTGGAAAGTTGAATAAATTCAGAATTATTTTTTATGTTTTATTTTGTTATTTAAAGCCTTTAAGTTTTGTTCGCCACCTATAAGTTGGGCGCAGAGTCTTCCTTGTTCTATTAAACAGTTCGATAAAAATGATTTTTTAATATTTCGAACGACGTCGTAATGGACGTTTTGAAAAATGCCGAATAACTTCTTCCTGGCACCGTCCAATCCGCCTTCTTCTACGAAATCGACGAGTCCTTCTTTCAAAGCGTCTTCAGCACCGTAGATTTTGGCTTCGAGTAAAATTTTAAGCCCTTTGTCTTGCCCTAAAATGTGTTTCAAACGCATGGTAGCACCCCAGGCGGGTGCGATGCCCATTTTCTGATGTACGAAACCGAATTTCGAATTTACGTCCATTATCCGATAGTCGGCCGCCACCGAGATTTCAGCCCCTCCGCCCAACGCGCCTGTAAATTTTTTATTTTAAAAAAAGCCTTTTTTTTCTGCATAAACCTGATCCATTGATAAAAACTGCAGAGACGATAGGAAGTCGCGAAAGTCTAGAAAGACAATCGGACATTACGACTGTAAGAAAATGGGATCTTTCTTTTGTATCCAGTTGCCTCACTATGTCCAAATCTCCGCCGGAACAGAAATGGTCCCCTTGTCCTCTTATCAGAAGGAATTTCCCTTTCTTCCATTTCTCCAACGTTGAAATCACGTCAATGAACTCCAACATCATCGTTCCTATCACAGAAAAATGACAAAAAAATCTAGGTTTTGTTACATAATTTTTCTGGCTTGCATTTTAACCAATGAAAAAGCGTGCTACCAGATAAACTATTGTCCGACTGGGCTGAAATTTGGCAGGAAAGCATATTTTAGCTGGTAGCACAAATCCCCGAAGGAATTTTTCAAATTGGACCACCATTGGAGGAGATAGGTAGTATAAGTCGAATAAGTTGTTTATTGTCTGGTAGCACGATTTTTCTGTTCTCGGGGGTGGTCATTCTTTGAGATCTCCGCCCCTGGTAGTCCAATTTGAAAAATTCTTCTGGGATTTGTGCTACCGGCTAAAATAAGCTTCCCTGCAAAATTTCAGCTCGGTCGCATCAGTAGTTTGTCTGGTAGTTCGCTTTTTTTCTTTGGTCAGTAAATTACAAACGCCCATGAAACTACATCACAAAAAATGAAGGTTTTGTTATATAATTTTCTGGCTTGCATTTTGACAGAAAAATCTGTTCTTGAACACTCACCGCTAATTGCATTCCTCTTTTTAACATTGTCGATAATTATTTCAGCAAATCCGGTCTCGTCATTTTTAATCAAAACGATGGAACCCCCACCGCCTACATTTCTGTAAAAACTTTTCGCCCTCCAATAATAATAAGCATGGGAAATCCGCGTCCATAAATTCCCCATAATACGACTCATTCAAAAATATGAACGTCCTCTTTATGCGTTTATATAGGTACTGTTTCAAAATACAAGCCATGAGGTCAACCGGAGACAAAAGAACGAAAAAAGACGGGATAAACCGAATGATAATGAGTCAAACCTTGGAATATTTGAGTGAAAACGTTTATGGTTTATTATAATGGTTTGTTTAGCCGATAAAGTCTGTTCGAATTGAGCAAGCGTCGTATGTTCATTTGTTTCGAATAATATTTGTATTCGACGAATGCGCCGGCGAGGAAGATAATGCATAGAAGGCATGAGAGGACCCCTTTGACTAGGAGGACGTAAGAGAGGTTCGGCCTGAAGAAAATCGTCCTCATCGATGTCGACTCCCACCAAGATTTGATGGTGAGACCACCCCCTACACCGTACAAAGCCACTCCTAGCACCGTAAAGAGCATTTCCTGCAAAATTGATTACATTTTTTGAATTTCGGCTTAAATTCGTACGGCTTTCTTATCGAAAGGGACGTCTTGTATAAAAGAAGCTTGAAGTCTTGCGAATATCGGGACGATCATCGCTGAAAAAGCCGTTGTCGTCGCCATCACTTCGATGTTGGTACCGAATCCAATTTGGGGCACCGAAAATTCAGTTCTGACGTGTATCACACTCAGTAAAATGCTACCGGACTGACAAAAATGGATGAAAAAATATTCATAGATTGCCTTACGAGTTCAATGAGTTTGAACGTTATTGAGAGAATTCTGTAGTCAATTTTCATTTTTAATAGGTTAAAATCAACATGTGCTTTTTGTTGCGAATGTGCTGAACTCTAGCGTAGCGTTCTTTGAACTGCGTTTTTACATCCGGCTAAAAAGTGTCTTTATGAAAATGGCTCAAAATCAGGCTACAAAGAGTCTTTTTTTGTTAAAATGGGTAAAATCCGGCTACAAATTTGTACAATGAGTAAAAATCAGGATACAAAGGGTCTTTTTTAATTTTTGGTCAAAAATGGCTCAAAATCAGGCCAAAAAGAGGCTTTGCTTGTCAAAATGGGTCAAAATCAAGATTAAAAGGGTCTTTGTTTGTCAAAATGAGACTAAAAAAAGGGTCTTTATTAAAATGGGTCAAAATCAGGCTAAAAAGAGTCTTTTCTTGTTAAAATGGTTTTTTTTTTTTTTTTTTTTTTTTTTTTTTTTTTTACATTTGTTAAAATGGGTCCAAATCCGGCTATAAAGGGCTTTGCTTCAAAATGGGTCAAAATCAGGATTAAAAGGGTCTTTGTTTGTCAAAATGAGGCTAAAAAAAGGGTCTTTATGAAAATGGGTCAAAATCATGCTACAAAGAGTCTTTTCATGTCAAAAATGGGTCAAAATCCGGCTAAAAGGGTCTGTGCTTGTCAAAATGGGTCTGTGCTTGTCAAAGTGGGTCAAATTTAGGCTAAAAAGGGTCTTTTCTTGTCGAAATAATTCAAAATTTGGCTAAAAAGGGTCTTTTCTTGTCGAAAATGGTTCAAAATTTGGTTGAAAAGTGCCTTTTCTTGTCAAAAAGCCTCAAAATCTCTCTAAAAAGGGCGTTGGGTAAAAATCTTAGAAAAGCGTAAAATCACCCACAATGCCAACCACGAGGTCACCCTGGTGGTTAAAAATGAGCGGGCTTTTTTTGAAAGAAAAGGGATATTTTGAAGGCGAGTGGTGGATGCCTGGAGAGTTGTCGGTTATGTTGGTATCACTGTGCGTGTGGGTTTGGTTAGAGTTATTTTCGTGAATCCGTGATAGTCGATCGTGTCGGAAAACGTTTTTCGTCTCGTTGTGTCTTTTCCGGTCATAATTCAGAACTCAAAAACAATTAAAATAAAACCACGTGTATTCGTTTTCATCTTTTTTTATTGAAAAAAATCGAAAATGATGGTCGACAAAGTTGAAATGAGCCTCGATGATATCATCAAGCAGAACAAGCAGTTTAAGTATCCGTCGAAGCGGGGCCGCGGTGGAAATGCCGGAGGCGGGCAGAAGAGCCCCTTCCAGCGGCGAGCGGGCAACAAACCCGCCGTTCGCGCCGGAGGAATCCAAAAGAGAAAAAATCAAAATGTCTCCCGTGTCAAAGTTCCAGCCTTCCTCAGGGTAAAAGCTTCAATTTACAAAAATCTATCCGAATCCATTTAGATTCTTTCGTTTTATTCAATAAAAAAGCAATCGAAAAATTGCCGCTTTTCTCGTTTATCTTCAAGCGTCCGATGCTTTCTGGCGGATACCGAAAGCCATCGAGGTTAGATCCGAGAAGAGACCAAGAAGTGTGGGAGACGAAAGGTTAAATTAATTGGGTATCACGTATTTTTGTAGCATAAATATGAATGTTTGCTACAAATAAAAGAATTTTATTCTTAATTTATTCAAATATGGCATCTTAAAAAATTGCAACATAATATGAAACATCTGGGGGAGGGGTTTCTTCACTGTTTTTGAAATCCGTGGCTTTGGAGCCAAGCAGCACAAGCAATGAGGAGGAATGTCGGTGCATCAGTTGCTGAATCTATTGCTATGGATCTGGTCAATATTATACTTATCTTCAATAATTCTGACTTCATCATAGATCATGATTTCTCCATGGAATGTGTTCTTTCTTGTTGAAATTTACTGCATATGGAGCTGTAGGATGCATCTCTTCAAGTAACACAACACACTGGAATCTTCGCTCCTTTTCAATATTTCCCTTCTCTCGCTCATTTCTACATGACGATTCTTCAGTTATCTTCAATTCTGACTTCATTTGACGTTTTAAAAATTCTTCCTTGTAATTTGGTCTTCTTGAATCTGCGCCTTTCCAATGAAGCGGAGCAATAAAGAATATAAGATGCATCTCCTAACCCACCTACCAGCAGCACTGGATCAATCCCAGCAATAGTCAGCTATTACCCTTCTCCCTCTCACAATCCTGATGACATTTCTGCGGAAAGAGCTTTGTTTGATATCCGATATCCACTAGAACTCACCTTTGGAACTCGCTCTTCTTTCTGTTGTTGAATCTACATCAGCAAGGAATCTCTAATTGCCTCAACTATTCCTACAACTTTTGGCCCTCCAATTGTCTTCGATGTTCATTCCCACCTATGATCGGAAGTTCTTCACAAAACTATCTTTTCTACTACAAATTCGTCATCTTCAATCCTTATTTGGCGTCAACGGGATGAATCTGCAGATTCTAACAGTCATTCCAACAAACATTTCTACAAAACTTCGCTCTACTTCTGCAAACCTCGTGTGCGAAAGTAAAAGAGTCCTTCTCTCGCTTATTTTGATTCCAATGGTTATCTTCAATCTCTCAACTGAAAGTTTCTGTTGCAATGTGATCTTCTTGTTGTTTGGACATAATCCACGGCTTTCCAACCGAGCATCTACAGATCATAACACAGCAAAAGTTGCCCGACCATTCCAACAACATTTTGTCCTCCAAATAGTGTTGCCAGCATACAACTAACAAGGATAAGCCCGATATTTCCCTCCTCTTGCTCATTTTGACGAAGCTGAACGACCTTCTGTCATATTATCGTTGACCTTAAACAATCGTTTCAATGTCTATGGTGCATCTGAGGACCTGGAGACGTCTTCATCAATCGCGCTACATGTGTCACAAACTGCATATCGCTATCGTCAAAAAGTGTTATAGCAGATGTCACTTCCCACCAGTTGCAAGAACTGAAACAACAATCTTACCATCCATGTTGCATAAAATGTTCTCTTTCATGTGTTTAATTTGATGTACAACCCTGGATGTAAACCAGAGTGTCCAATGTTGACCTCAATAGCAAACCAATATCTTAAAAAGGGAAATTTTGAGCAAACTTTATTTCTTGTTGGGAATCTTCAAGCGTCCTCCGTTTGATGCTTTGAGGTGATTCGTGGAAGCCATGGAGGTTCTGAGATAAGAAAAAGACTTTCGTGTGCTGGACGAAGGCTATTAAATTGCATAACATCTATTAATAGGGTATGAATTACTTTTTGTTGTAAGAAAAGAATGTTATGTTTTCAGGCGTCAAAACACCCATTATCTTCATAAATATTGTTTTTGAAAACGTGATTTTAATTGATGTTTTTGTTTAGGGAGGTGGTGATATCAACGGAAGATGGCAGCATGATTTGTTTGATAACTCTTTTGGAAGACGAGGTGGCCTTACTACAGCTGGAGGGACTACGAAGCTTTTGGTCGGCAACCTTGACTATGGAGTTTCCAACACTGATATTCAAGTATGTCTTCTGAATTCTGGTTGGAAAAATATTAATTATTACTTTTAGGAGCTTTTTACGGAGTTTGGGCCTTTGAAATCTGCGACGGTCCACTATGACAAATCTGGAAGATCGTTGGGGACTGCGGAAGTCGTCTATGAAAGGAAAGGAGATGCAGTGAAAGCGATGAAGCAGTACAACGGCGTACCTTTGGATGGTCGCCCCATGAATATTCAGCTGACCACCTCTGAGATTCCGATGAGAAAAGCCCCAGTTAAGGTTGTCAATAAGATGACACCAAAAAGGGGACAAATGACTGGAAGAGGTAATTATTGTTCCTATAATATGTTATTTGGGTGATGGGATGAGGGTGTCCAAAGGTTAAGAATCAGGTTTATTTCGGAGAAATTGGCAAAATTCAGGAAAAATACGTTTACCCCTTGTCAATTTTTAGCTAATTTTTTCATTCTTTTTTGGTCGCTATTATAGAATTGGACCCCCTCTAGACTGATTTTTACCCCTTCTAGACTGGTTTGGACCCCCTCTAGACTGATTTTTACCCCTTCCAGACTGGTTTGGACCCCCGGCCTCTAAACTTATTTTTACCCCTTCTAGACTGGTTTGGACCCCCTCTAAACTTATTTTTACCTCTTCTAGACTGGTTTGGACCCCCTCTAAACTTATTTTTACCTCTTCTAGACTGGTTTGGACCCCCTCTAGACTGATTTTTACCCCCTCTAGTCTGATTTCTACTCCTTTTAGACTGGTTTGGACCCCCTCTAGACTGATTTTTACCCCTTTTAGACTGGTTTTACATTTTGGTCCTGATTAGGACCCATTCTAGACTGATTGGACCCCTTCTAGATAGTTTTGACCCCCTCTAGAGTGGTTTAGACCCCCTCTAGATTGTTTGGACCCCCTCTAGACTTATTTTTACCTCTTCTAGACTGGTTTCGACCCCCTCTAGACTGATTTTTACCCCTTCTAGACTGGTTTGGACCCCCTCTGGACTGATTTTTACCCCTTCTAAACTGCTTTGGACCTCCTCTAGACTGGTTTGGACCTCCTCTAGACTGGTTTGGACCTCCTCTAGACTGGTTTGGACCCCCTCTTGTCTGATTTCTACCCCTTTTAGACTGGTTTGGACCCCCTCTAGACCGATTTTTACCCCTTTTAGACTGGTTTTAACCCATTTTAGCCTGATTGGACCCCCTCTAGAGTGGTTTTGACCCCTTCTAGACTGATTAGGTCCCCTTCTAGATTGTTTTGACCCCCTCTAGAGTGGTTTAGACCCCTTCTAGATTGTTTGGACCCCCTCTAGACTGATTTTTACCCCTTCTAGACTGTTTTGTACCCCCTTAAACTGGTTTGTCCACTTCATCCGGTTTAATCTCTTCTAGAATGTGTTAGACCCCCTCTAAAGCGGGTAGGACCTCTTTTAGACTGATTTTTATGTAACTATTCTGTAATAATGTTGCTTGGATGAAAGGATTTTATCATATGAATCGTCTTTTTCTTCAGGTCGGGGTATCAAAAGAGGAGGTGGCGCCGGACGAGGAGGAAGGAGACCCGGAAACAAACCGATGACTGCCGAACAACTCGATGCCGAATTAGATGCCTATGTCAACAAAGTTAAATAATTAGGATCCCTTTCCTCCCCTTCTTATTTTTAAAGTTTTTCATGTTTTTTCCCCTCCCATCAATTCATTACTTGTAGCCCTATCGGCTAAATAAAAGAATGTTCTCTATTCTTTAGTTTTACAAAAAAATTCATTTTATCTTTAATTATTACAATAAACACAATATTGCGTTTTCACTATCATTACTGAAACATCCAGAATCAACCCCATTTTGTTTACCTCTTGACTTGATTTTAGTTTGTCCAACTAAACAAAAAAAATATGACAGAACAGGAAAACAAAACGTTTTTTTGCTTTTTTATTCTGCCATGTTATTAATTAAGGTTCTTGTACTATATTTAGTACATTTTGTATATAAATGATTTCAGATAAGTTAGTGTGTAATATTAGAGCAGGATTAGTGTGTTCTAACTTTCAAGTATTCAAATTCGTCGTAAAAATTATTAAATGAAATTAATAAAAAGGTTTTTTATATTATGAAGTTATTATTTTTATCCTCAATCCAGCCGTTATTGAAAAAGGTAAATTTGATGAAGAAATTGTTGGCGACATTGCTGCTAGGTGAAGAACGTCGGCCAACTCAACTTGGTCCTTCTCAAACATGATGTAAGCCAAGGACACTAGAATAATGACTAAAACAAGCAATAATGAATGGTTTAAAATTGATTTGAAGGTAAAAAATGAATTGAAACGGGGCGGACTGGGACCATAAGGCGTGGGTGGGTTTTCAGTTAAGGGGGTGCCCGTTTTTTTTTTTTTTGCAAAAAATTTGCTCTTAGAAAAAATATTCAGCAAAAACAGAGGTTCCCAAACTTTTTCACAGTGCGCCCACCTTTTAAACAAATTAAAACCTTTGCCCCCCTCCCCCCCCCTAAAGTTTTGAATGTTAACTTTGAGGTTTTTGAATGAAATTTGGATTTTAAAATGTTGATTTTGAGGTTTTTGACAAAAGAAATTGCACTTAAAACGTTGATTTTGAGATTTTTTGCCAAAAAAAATTTGCTCTTATAACCATGATTAGGTTTTTGACAAAAAATTGCCAATTTAAAGTTGATTTTGAGGTTTTTTGACGAAAATTTGGCTTTATAAATGTTGAATATGAGGTTTTCGGACGAAAATTAGGCATCATAAACGTTGATGTTGAGGTTTTTTTGTTTTTTTTTGTGACTTAAATTAGGTTTTACAAATGTTGATTTTGAGGTTTTTGGACGAAAATTTGGCTTTTTAAATGTGATTTTAGGTTTTTGACGAAAATTAGGCTTTTTAAATGTTGATTTTGAGGTTTTTGGACGAAAATTAGGCATCCTAAATGTTGAGTTTGAGGTTTTTTGACGAAAATTAGGCTTTACAAACGTTGATTTTGAGGTTTTTGACGAAAATTTGGCTTTTAAATGTTGATTTTGAGGTTTTTTGACGAAAATTAGGCTTCATACATGTTGTTTTCGAGGTTTTTTTTTGACGAAAATTAGGCTTTACAAATGTTGATTTTGAGGTTTTTCACGAATTTTTGGGGATATTTGCACACACAAAAAAATCTTGAGCTTTCCCACACCCCCCAGGGGACAGCTCACAGAGCAAAAATAACGCTAAAAAAAAGACCCGGGTGTTCTGTCCACCGGGCCAGTCCGCCCCTGTCCATAACTATCACAATTTCTGACAGATTTTCTCGGTTCTTATACCGTTAGAAAGCCCGAAAAAAAGTTACTAAACGTTTAAAGTCTCAGAGTGCTTGTTAAATTAAGTTTGAGCCAAAAATATTAGAACAGTTCAGAATTTAATTGCGTCATGGCTGCATATCACTCCTGCTTTGAAGAGCTCCCTTATCCATTACGACCTGCCAACTCAACTTGGTTCACTTCTACAATTTGTCACCCATAGTAGAGGTGAACCAAGTTGAGTTGGCTGGTCGTGATGGAGGATGGGGGCTTTTACAGTAGTTTTGGGGGGGGGGATGAAAAGAACGAAAATGATGGAAAGAGTTAAATAGAGCTTTGAATATTCAAGATTTTAGCAAAAACTATGATTTTAATAGTTTTACATAATTAACATATTATTTTTAAAAATTCAAATTTCTGAACCATCGACGTAAAAAATAAACGGAAAATTCGTTAAAACTTGAATCAAGTCAGCAGTGAAAAAGCGCCTTTCGTTGACGTTTTCGCGAACATTCTAGAATCTTCGAGACGATCGACCCGTAAGCTCGGGAAAATTTTCATTCTTCACGTCTTTTACCGCAGTCCGCAATTGGCAATCGTCCAATCAAAAGACATCAAGTGCCTTTAGCTTGAATCTCCCCTAAGGTATGATGTAACATTAAAAAGTCTGAAATTTCATGTACAACTTTCAGGAAGAAAGAGACAATAAAATGGCAAAAGCACCAGCGGTCGGGATAGACCTTGGAACGACCTATTCGTGCGTCGGCGTTTTTCAGCACGGAAAAGTCGAAATAATCGCCAACGACCAGGGAAATCGGACGACCCCTAGCTATGTCGCATTCACAGACACTGAACGTCTTATCGGCGATGCAGCCAAAAATCAAGTTGCCATGAACCCAACCAACACGATTTTTGGTAATTTTTAAGTCGGAGCCGTTTTAAATGGTCTAATCATTGTTTTAGATGCTAAACGTTTAATCGGGAGACGATTTGAAGATCCAACTGTTCAGTCTGACAGGAAACATTGGCCGTTCGATATTGTCAGCGATGGAGGAAAGCCGAAGATCAAAGTTGACTATAAAGGAGAGGATAAGACTTTCTTCCCTGAAGAAGTAATTATACATTTGTATAACTTAATGAACTGCCATGCCTCCAGCAGTCCAGAGTCTTGGATACATGGTGGAAGCACTAGGGACTATTTTACTGGGCTCTATAGGGCCTTGCAGCAACAGACAAGACTGCACAATAACATCATTTTTATTTTTTAGATCAGCTCTATGGTGCTTACCAAAATGAAGGAAACCGCAGAAGCCTATTTAGGTAAAACTGTCACTGATGCTGTTGTCACTGTTCCTGCATATTTCAATGACTCACAGCGACAAGCGACCAAAGACGCTGGAACCATTTCAGGTCTCAACGTGTTGCGTATCATCAATGAGCCGACAGCCGCCGCCATTGCTTATGGTCTTGACAAAAAAGTAAGATCATTCACCTTTTTTCTGTTTGATGAACTTTTTTTTAGGGCACAGGTGAAAGAAACGTCCTTATTTTCGACCTAGGAGGTGGCACTTTTGATGTCTCAATTTTGACTATTGAAGACGGCATTTTTGAGGTGAAATCTACTGCTGGTGATACTCATTTGGGAGGGGAAGATTTTGACAATAGGATGGTCAATCATTTCGCCCAGGAGTTTAAGCGGAAATACAAGAAGGATTTGACCGAAAGCAAAAGGGCGCTGAGGAGGCTCAGAACTGCTTGCGAAAGAGCCAAAAGAACGCTCTCATCCTCCACTCAAGCCAACATTGAAATCGATTCGCTTCATGAAGGAGTCGACTTCTATACGTCCATTACCCGAGCACGATTTGAAGAACTCAACGCCGATCTTTTCCGCAGCACCATGGAACCGGTCGAAAAGTCATTGCGGGATGCGAAAATGGATAAAGCTCAAATTAACGATATCGTTCTTGTCGGAGGATCAACTCGTATCCCGAAAGTCCAAAAACTTCTGCAAGATTTCTTCAATGGAAAAGAACTCAACAAGTCGATCAATCCGGATGAAGCTGTGGCATACGGTGCTGCTGTCCAAGCTGCCATTTTGCATGGAGACAAGTCTGAAGAAGTTCAAGATTTACTCCTTTTGGATGTCACTCCTTTGTCCTTGGGCATCGAAACTGCAGGAGGAGTGATGACTGCGTTGATCAAAAGGAACACGACCATCCCAACCAAACAAACGCAAACATTTACCACTTATTCGGACAATCAACCTGGTGTTTTGATTCAAGTCTACGAAGGTGAACGTGCGATGACAAAAGATAACAATCTTCTCGGAAAGTTTGAACTGACGGGAATACCACCAGCCCCAAGAGGCGTCCCGCAGATTGAAGTCACCTTCGATATCGACGCCAATGGAATCCTGAATGTCACCGCCATTGAAAAATCGACAGGAAAAGAGAACAAAATCACCATCACGAATGATAAAGGACGCCTCAGTAAGGAAGATATTGAAAGAATGGTGAACGAAGCTGAAAAATTCAAAGCCGACGACGAAAAGCAAAAGGCCGTCATATCAGCTAAGAATGCACTCGAATCATACTGCTTCCACCTCAAGAGTACTGTCGAAGATGAAAAGCTGAAAGACAAAATATCAGAAGAAGACAGAAAAGCCATCATGGACAAATGCAATGAGGTCATTCAATGGCTCGATGCGAACCAGCTTGCCGATAAAGAAGAGTTCGAACACAAACAGAAAGAGCTCGAACAACTCTGCAATCCGATCATCACCAAACTGTATCAAAGCGGAGGAGCGCCACCTGGTGCTGGATTCCCCGGCGGCTTCCCAGGCGGAGCTCCAGGTGCAGGCGGTGCTGCCGGTGCCGGTCCAACCATCGAAGAAGTTGATTAATCTCCAAACCAGTCATTCCTAACAAATTCTAGTTAAACCGCTAAGTCATATTCTGCTTGTGATAGTTTTAAAATTCATTATAACTTTGTTTTTTGTTAATAAAAAATTATTTGCGTCCATTATATTTTTTTTAAAAAGCACTTTGCCATTCGTTTATGCATCAAAGGAATGCAAACAACTCGGACAGCTCAAGGAAGAGGGAAAAAAATTCTTTTGATGTTTCCCTTATATAAGAAACCAAACTTTGATAATCTTAAACATGAATTCTACTTGTAAAATTGTGGTCACTTTACTTACAAAACAAAAATTTAGGAACTAATATCTCATTATAGGCTTTACTCCTAGTTGCTGTTGGTATGTCAGATTCTGGAGTTTTGGATAAACTTGTTCATAAGATAACGGAATCAATGAATTTAAAATGTCTTGTTATTATAATGGAGGGTGGGAGCAGTTACGACTGGAGTTATAGAAATCTATCATCGTCGATTATTGTGACGACTCCTGATTTTATTTATGAAGTTTTGAAGTATTCGTTTGATAGTGAATGTCGAGGGTAAATAGTGAATAAGAAGGAGGTGAAAAAGTTGGTTTTAAGATATGTGGTGCAGATGGCAAATCCTTGGGATTTTTTACGAATTTGGGACCTGAGGAGGAATGAAGATTTGAGACGTCAGAATCCAAAGATGTTGTTTTTACCTTGGAATGGGAGTTTTTATGTTGATCGACTCTTCGGGTCGGAAGTCACGCGGTTTCTGACGGATTTGATTGCTGTAGAAGTTTCAGGTATTTGGGTATGATGACAGGGTATGGTGGGTACCTATCCATGGAGTATGGCGACTGTGGAGTATGTTGACTGTCTGTGGAGTACGGTGGTTGACTGTCTGTGGAGCATGATGACTGTGGAGTAGGGGTGATTGACCGTCTGTGCCCTGTGGAGTATGTTGACTGTCTGTGGAGTATGGAGGAGGGTGACTGACTGTCTGTGGAGTATGGTGACTGTCTGTGAAGCATGTTGACTGCCTGTGGAGTAGGATGACTGTCTGTGGAGTATGATGAGTGATGACTGTCTGTGGAGTATGGAGGAGGGTGACTGACTGTGTGGAGTATGTTGAATGTCTGTGGAGCATGGTGACTGTGGAGTATGGTGATTGACCGTCTGTGGAGTATGGTGACTGTCTGTGGAGTATGATGACTGTCTGTGGAGTATGATGGCTGTCTGTGGAGTATGGTGACTGTGGAGTATGATGACCGTCTGTGGAGTATGATGACTGTCTGTGGAGTATGGTGACCGTCTGTGGAGTACTGTCTTTGGAGTTTGGTTACTGTGGATTATGGTGATTGACCGTCTGTGGAGTATGGTGACTGTATGTGGAGGATGCTGACTGTCTGTGGAGTATGATCAGTGTCTGTGGAGTATGGAGGGTGACTGTGGAGTACGGTGGCTGACTGTCTGTGGAGTATGTTGAATGTCTGTGGAGCATGGTGACTGTGGAGTATGGCGATTGACCGTCTGTGGAGTATAGTGACGGTCTGTGAAGCATGTTCACTGTCTGTGGAATATGGTGTTCACCGTCTGTGGAGTATGGTGACTGTGTCTGTGGAGCATGTTGACTGTGGAGTTTGATGACTGTCTGTGGAGTATGGTGACCGTCTGTGGAGTACTGTCTTTGGAGCTTGGTTACTGTGGATTATGGTGATTGACCATAGTCTGTGGAGTATGGTGACTGTCTGTGGAGGATGTTGACTGTCTGTGGAGTATGGTGGCTGACTGTCTGTTGATTATGGTGACTGTCTGTGGAGCATGGTGATGGTCTGTGGAGTATGGTGACTGACTGTCTGTGAAGCATGGTGTTTGTCTGTGGAGTATGGTGACTGACTATCTGTGGAGTATGGTAGTAGCCTGTGGAGTATGGTGGGTGTACATGGGGTGTGTTAGAAGAGATAGAAACTTGTTAGAAGAATGAGAAATAATGGTATAGCTATTATGGTTAGGCCAGAGTTTGAGCATGCTCCTGGCAAGTACCTAATTATTTATAATTTCCAGACAAGGACACCCAGTTCAATATTTTGAGCAAAACTTTTGGTCAATATCCTGATTCTTGGTCTAAAATTGGCGTATGGCCGGAAGACGATGACCTCGAATGGTTTCCAGACAAAATAATAAATTTGCAAGGAAAAAGTAAATTTTTAATTAATTTAAAATCTTAAAATAGAGCAATTTAAGATGTTAAAATTGCAACTATACAATATCAGCCGTATACTCAGGTTGACCCAGTTTTCGATGGCATGGAAATCAAACTCGTCCAAACATTCTGCGAGTTTTACAACTGCAGCCTGGAAGTGGTGACCGATGACGAGCTTTGGGGAGAAATCTGGTCCAACAAATCTGGAAACGGTATAAAAAATTTGTGAAAAATTTTATAATTTTTCGATAGGTGTCCTTGGAAACGTTTATACCGGAAAAGCGGACATGGGTGCTGGTGCTGTATATCTTTGGTACAACGAATACAAATATTTGGAATATTCATACACGTATCACCACTCTAGAGTGACCGTTCTTGTCCCAAAGCCAACTCAATTGCCAGAATGGTCTATCCCCATAATCGCCTTTTCGCCAACATTATGGATCACATTTTCCATCAGCATCGCAACCGTAGCCATCATTTTATACCTAGTCAACAAAACTGAAATCTCCCGTAACTTTTTTTTAAAGAAAAATTTCAATCAAGCGAAACTTTTTTAGCAAAAAGAAGCGAATTCAGTTCTTTGTTTGGAGTTTTGTTGCGAGTATTTGGTATGGCTCTTCTACAACCTCCATCTTCGCGATTTATGGCAGGATCTGTACTTCAAAGATTTATTACTATATTTGAAGTACTTTTTTTGCTCTTCGCTACAATATATTCGGGTGCACTTTCATCTGTTTTGACAATACCAGGGTAAGGTTTATCCCAAAAACGGTCATAAACTCCAATTTTTAGTTATAATCCACCGATTGATACACCAATGGATTTGTATAAATCTGGCTTGACATGGATGGCAGATCATGAAGCTTGGATTTATTCTTTAGAGCAAGCGAATGAGTCTCATCTTCAAGGATTGGTTAAAAAGTTCGAAGCTCACGAAACGAAAGATTTGATCGCTTTCGCCAAAAAAGGAGGTTACGGCTTCAGCATCGAGATAATGGCTGCTGGACATGTGACACATACGGGGCATTTGAGTAGCGAGATGATAATGGGACTTCATGTCATGAAAGAAGAACTTTATGTGGCCTCGTCTGTCGTTGTTTTTCAAAAAGGGTCACCCTACGTTGAAAAATTCAATCGGCTTGTACACCGATGCCTGGACGCTGGACTCTTTGTGGCCTGGGAGACGCAGTCATCGCTCAAATATCTCTCATCACGACTCCAAACGGCCCTCATCATCTCAGAATCGACCTCCCAGCAAATCCATCCTCCAGTCAAACTCCGCCTCAACCACATCCAAGGAGCCTTCATTTTCCTCGCCTTAGGCTCCACAGTCGCTTTCATCGCATTCCTTATCGAAATCATAGCAAAAAAACATTAAACTTTGGATCACAGCTTTATTCCGTGTTTCTTTTTTCAATATCTACACACTTTCATTATATACAGAGTAGTTTATAAATAAAAAAAATCAAAAAACAAAATTCTTTTAAACCTTTGGGCTTAAACTATAGCGAAAAATGGGAAGACAGAAAAAGAGGGAAAAACAAAAAATTATATACATTTTATCACAGAAGTAAGTAACTAAAAACTGTCAAGATGCACTCAAGGTTGGTATTCATGAGGAAGATACCCTAAAAATTTCAAGTCAATCTGGGAGATGAAACTTTCCACTATGAATACTGTCCTTTAGAGGGGGAAAAATCAACCTTCTTTGAGTTTTTAAATGCAAGTTATAAAATTACTACAGAGTAACACCTTATAATGGAAGATCTATCATTTAAACTATAAATTGAAAACCAATTAAATTTTTTTTTAAATTATTTTAAACTATTCACTGGTAACAGAATAGGGCGATTTCATATCAAAATATGAATACGAATTTTATTCATACTTTTCAATGAATTGAGACAGAATGAACTAGCAGAGTATGATGAGTACTTTTTGTGAACATTTTTTTTAGGAACTTTTGCGGCTTTTGAAATCATGGAAATTTTTTTTGAAAAATATGAATAAAATCATATTTTTGGTGTTCATAAATATGAATTCGCCCATATCTGTTAGATTGATATAACATGTCATGTTTTAGCCTTCTGATTATAAAATATAAACAAAATAGAGAGAGAAAATGCACAACCCCTGAAAAAATAGTGATAAAAAATAAATGCAAACTTGAAAAATGAAATTATGAGATTCTAACGTGCACGGAAAAGTGCCTGGAAACTAACATCGAGAAGCTTTGGCCTTAAAATTTCCGAAAAAAATAAAAGAAAGAGAAATTTTTTCTTTGGAAGGTATTTTTCTAGATCACAAATATTCTAAGAGCTGTATTTTGAAGGCAGCTTTCATTTTTCTGTGGGTTTTTAGCTAGGCGACTTGATTTTTGGAGCCGTGAACGTCAAGCTGCAAGGCACAGGGGATGAAAACCTGACTGAAAAAAAGTGTTAGGTTTGGTGAAATTTGGGGTTGGATTTACCTTTATTTGATTATATAAAAGAGCGACTTTAACCGCTAGCTCCAGGATGTGTCGTATCCGTTCCATGTGACTTGAGGAGCTAAATAAACCCGTCTTTCTTTATAGAAGAAACTCACTACCCCTCTGTAGCCAGTTCGAGGGACTCCACTCTGGAAAATTAACAAAATGTGACTTTGAACGGTTATTGACGGTTAAAATATGGAAAGAGGTTAATTTTTTGGGTTTTTTGACCACAACTTTACTAATTTTTTCAAACAAAATTTCAATATTTTGAATTGGCCTAATATGTGGATTTAGGGGGTTTTGAGCATGAGAAACACGAATCTGAGGTCATTTTTGGTGTTTAAAAACAATTTTTTCGACCACTACCAAGGGGGACCATTTCCTTACTTTTTTGGCCCAAAATTTTAAGTTTTTGATTTGGCCCAAAATGTGGATTTAGCAGATTTTGAGTGTCAGAAACACGAATCTGAGGTCATTTTTGGGATTTTGAAACAATTTTTTCGACCACTACCAAGGGGGGACCATTTCCTTACTTTTTTGGCCCAAAATTTTAAGTTTTTGATTTGGCCCAAAATGTGGATTTAGGGGTTTTGAGTGTCAGAAACACAAATCTGAGGCCATTTTTGGGATTTTTAAACAATTTTTTCAACCACTACTAAGGGGGACCCTTTAGGGAATTTTTTTCCCCATTATGGGGATTTAGTACGTTTTTTGGGAGAGAACTCCAAATTCAAGGTCCATTTTTACATAATAAAAAAAAATTGTCTACCTCAACCAAGGGGAGGCCCACCCACCATTTTTTTAAGGTAAAATTCAATTTTTTTGATTTGACCCAAACACGGTGAGAAATACAACTTTGAGGTTTTCTAATAAAAAAAATTCAACCACAACTGCGGGAACTCCGGGTGGCCTTGGGTGGTCCTCTCACCTCAATCAACCAAATCAATTACCTTGAAATCGTCCATCAGTCCCAGAGATTTGGCTGATACTTTGTATTTGGATTTCGTATCATAAACTACTCTGACTGGACCTTTCGGAGGGCCTCCGATTTTAGCAGCTTTCAATTCCTGATAAGGAACGATCGGGCTTTCATAAACAGCTTTTACAAACGATGTGTCATAATTGTCCTTAAAATAAAATAAAATAAATTAACGAATTTATAGCTCCAATATCTTACCTTGAGCAAATAAGTTAAATTTTTTTCAGTGAACTGTACAAATTGTTTGTTTAGATGGATAAATTTGAGATGCTTTTCATAGAAGAGACCACTAAAAAATAGAAAATAATATATATATTATATACATTATATTATATTATATATATACTCCTTACTTGCTGACGCCAATTTTTCCAAACGTTTTCGTCCTTGAGATTTCGGGCCTGATGCAGGATCTGTCTTTCCTCTGGGCCGGCTGACGAATCCAATCGTCCCAGTAGCTGAGAGGCCATTTTGGGGCGAGTTCGGCCCAAATTTCTTTGGTGAGCATCCACCCAAGCCCTGGGAAGAAATCTGTCCTGTGTAACAGCTCGGGAGCATTTAAATCGACTAAATCCTGCTTCCCATTATCATTCCATGCGGAGACACACCAAAGTGTTGGGTCTTGCCTCAGTAAAGGAAGCGTCGCAGAAAAATACGAGAAGATATCCGGCGAAACGTCAAGATCATCTATAATAAAATGTATTTTTTAATTTAAATTTGAATTTTATTACCTTCTATTATAATAACAGTCGAAAAATTATAATTAAAAAAAGTTTGGTTTAACGCCCATCCATAATGCCTGGCGATTTTGAAGTAGCCTTTGAATTTCTTTTCTTTTGGTGGGACGAATATTTCACTTTGATCTGGTTGCTAAAACAGAATATTAGATGGAAAAATGGTTTAAAATTGGTTACTTTGATATGAAAAACTTGGTCGGAATAAGCGTCAATGGCGTCGGAAGTTGCTTGATGTTGGCAATCTTGGGAGACGATGATTGGGAATTGATCGGCGTTGGGGCGATAGCGGATGAGCTGGTCTAAGCATCTCGTCACAGTAGGCCGAGAGCATGCGAATACCAAAACGGCGATTACGCCCTGACGGGGCAAAGTATGGATTCGCTTTTCGTCTTCTTTTCTTTCCTCTTCGTAAGCGGCTGCTTTCTCTTCGGCCTCCGCTTTTTGAGTTTCCCGTCGAGAAGCGATCGCTCGCTTGACATCCGCCCAAAGTTGAGCGTTAATTTTAAAATCTTGTTTAATCTGAGTCTCCAAATCTTCCAAGTTGGTTTTCGCATTAGGGACATTGTTAAACTAAAAAATCATTTATTTAAGGTCACCTAAAACTCAATTTTCTTACCGTTTGAAGCGGTTTATCATGGATCAGTAAATAAATGATGATAATCCATGTGAAAATAGAAACGACTAGAATTCCAGCCAGGTGGTTCCGCCGCATTTCACTCCCATCACATCTACAAAAAATTAATTTTATCTTGTTTAGGACCAAAAACTTTTTTCAGTTTTTGACCTCTAGCTTGAAAACGATAGGTTCTAGCGACTCAATCATTTAGTAAATAATGAAAGATTATTAAATTTTGCATTTTATGAGCTTTTAATGGTCAAAATCGGTCCAGCCGTTCAGGAGATATTGATGGTTAAAGTTGACCCTTATTGGTTGGATCGATTTTTGACCAATTTTCCATTTTACCACACATTTATTGCTCTTATGAGAAAACGGGAAGTCCTAGAAAGTAGAGACTGGTCTTGTTTTAAGGTAATAAACTAAGGAACATTTTTCAAACAGTTTAAGCTATCTTTCATGGTTTAGAAAAGGTTGAGCTTTCAAGGTCCAATACAAGCAATTGGTGATATTGTAGTACCCTCACTTGTTCAGATAAGTGAAAAATTAATAAAGACGTTTTTGTTGAAAATTTTGTCAGCTTTAATTTTGAACTAAGTGGCCATGTTGCTAGGATGCATAGTTTTCGAAATATAGTTAAAAAACTGAAGATTTTGATACACTTGGACGTATTGACTACCATATTGGCCTGAAGCACAACAATGAAATCACCAATACAGCAACCAAGATAGGGGAATTTCTTCCTACTCAGGAATAAACACAGCAAACTATTGATTGGAGAAGCAAGACCTTAAGACTGTGACTGCAAGAGACCTTAAGAACACAGTATTTGGCCAGAACTTTTGCCAAGATAGGGGGATTTTCTAAGATTCGGGGAAGATTTTATTACTACCTACCAACTGGGATTCAACCCACCATTCCCTCAGGGGTGAAGGCAAACATAGCAAGCCTATTCAGCAGGAAAAATGGAACTTCTGAACCATTAGGCTCCAAAAATAGCAAAATTTGGACAAGAGGTCGATGGGCCACTGTTGAGGGATTACTGTACTCCCATACCAAGAAGCCCCTCCAGTTCTTGACTACTAGGGATGAAGAACCTGAATGCCTAATCTACTAGCCTAAACCTAGTTTTACCTGAGCATACGCAAGGTACGAATCATTCAGGAAAGAGCCTCTGCAAATCAAACACTGAGTTTGGTCCAAGTTTGGCTGAACAGTTCTTTCACTTCCATGAATGTTGAAATTCTTTTCACACAAAAGTTACCAGAAGAAAGCAGCAAAAACGAAGACTAAACACAATTCTATTTCTTCACTTAAATAAATATTTACTTAAAAAAGGGACCACGTCAGTGAAACTAGACCGACGGAAAAGACCTTCAAAATGATAGGGGCACAAAACATTTTATCAGGAAGTCAACACTCTTTTCATTCCTTTATCAACAAGAGATTCGCGCAATTAAAAAAAAATATCGACATTTCGCGATTATCTTTATAATCTTTTTGATAGCTTACCATGAAATAATTGAAGTTGCAAATAATCTGGTGTCTTCGGAGTAACAAAATCATAGCTAAATTTTAGAACGAAATCATTTTTTTAAGACGTAACAAAGTAAAAGAGAAATTACAGGAAAGGAAATTTTATATTTTATAAATTTAGACGAAAATCTGGATTTGTGAAAAGTCAAAATGAATCCGGTGAACAGTCTGGGAGGTTTGAGGACTGTCGGACGTGTAGCGCGGCTTGTGGCTGGAGTTTACATTAAAATAGAAGATTTTGGACTTAACTCGACTGAGGACAATGGACATTGGATTTTCTCAGCTCCTTGTGGAACAATGGACTAATAATTTGGCATAGAACTTCTTTAATATGATGGGGAAAAGCTTTAAAAATTTCAAGTCGATATGTCCACAGGGAGCTGAAAAAATGCAATTTTGGTGTCCACTATAGAATTAGCAACTAAAGTGGGTCAAAAAGTTCTTAAACAAACCTATTTTTCCGATAAAGTAGGTCTAAAAATAAGCATTTTAAATGTTAAAAACTTCAAATATTCAATAATTAATTTTTAATTGAATTAATTATTTCGTAATTTCTGGGAGGTTTCAAAAAATCGCATTTTGGTAACGTGACGTGACGAGATCATACCAATCACCGCTACCTATCGGCCATAGTTGGAATCTTCCCCCCTCGGAGCCTTACACCGCTTTTTTTTTTGTGTCTATGGTTCCCCTCATGGCTACCTTAGCGGTAGGTTATCAACATTTCGTATAATATTTACACACGCGTCCTACTGAGTTCCTACCGTGTTTTAATTGTTTTAAATTTATTTCCAATTATTAATATCAATTTATTTTTATTACTATTTAAAATGTCTAAATCTCTTCGCATGGGTTTTATTAAGGCCGATTCTTCCAATTTACCTTTCTTATTTACTTTCTATGTTCTTTCCTTTTTTTAAATTCCATTATTTTAGATAAAGTAAATAAATTAAATTGAAAATGAACTGAATACGCGAGGTAGGTAACCGACGAGGAGGTTTCCCCGGTGACGTTTAACTAAATAATCATGCGGTCTCAATAGCTTGGTGCTATGACGTTTCAAGATCATCCTGTTATCGGCGTGGTATCAAAGCGTCAAATTTCCATTATTTCAAAAAATCATTAAAAATCTATTTTTCATCGCAGAGAAAAAATTCAAACGGCATTGTGCCTTATTTGTTCCCGTCTTTAATTAAGGACAATAAAAATTTTTTGCGTTAGTTGCTAATTCTCAATGGCAGGTCTAGGAATGAATAAGGACACGATTCAATGTTAAACCATAAAAAGTTATAATCTATACAAAATATACAGTTTTATTTTATTTAAGGTTGGTCCAAAGTTCCATCCAAGAAGGCGTAAGTTTCGTTTCCAGAGACGGCGGAGTGGACATGTCGTCCTAGCATCGTTTTCATCTTGGTATTGACCAAAAAGGAATAGGCATCTCTGCTCATCGATTCAATGAACAATTCCTAAAAAGAAACAATAAAATTATGAATTTTTAGCAATGCTGTAGCATGTAATAAGGGTAATACAATATGGCACTGGAAGTAACCATATCAATAGTAGGATCTAGGGATGGGATATCGATATCGATATATCGGAAATATCGATATCAGACCTTCGATATCCGATATTTTAGATATCGATATTGTTAGTCCGATATTTCAGATATATCGATATCATAGAGCAATATCGATATCGGTTTTTTTTTTTTTTTTATTTATTTTTTTTTTACGGTTTTTATGAGACTTGAGTATGTTGCACATAAAATATCCTGTCAGTGATTTAACAATCATCATGTTTTTGGGTACTTGGAACACTGGACAGTCGCCACTTCGCAGTTAGCCCTTGGGTAGTACTTCGCGTACCTACGAGTACTTTTCATACTGTTGTACTTAATTCATAGAATTTTATATTATGAAAGATGTTAAATTATCTCAAAATTAGCTCTTTTATTAATTTAATTTCTTTTTATTTATTTATTTGCGTTGTAAAATTATATTTTGAAGTTTGGCATTTTATTATTATTGTAAGATCGCTATCTACTTCAGCAATGGGGGTTTCTGATTCATACAGAACTGTCAACGTTGCAAAGTCGATGAAGAAGCTTAGCTGGTGCTTCGGTGGAGCATCTTTGGGTATCTTTTCGCCACCGATGTGAGTTGAAGGCACATCTGAAGGTTGGATATATTGCACTTCTTCATACCTCATGTGTACCACACCCTTGAGCTTGTAGACTTCGAACTTTTCGAAGTCTGCAGTCCTGAGATTGAAATGCATCCTACCAGTTTGCACAGCATTCACACCAAACAACCCTACCCTTCCCTTGCTGAAGGAAAGTCTTCCGGGGTAAGACCATTGAAAACTTGATAATAGTTTTCTATTGTCTTGGTGGCTACTGCTTCTGCCCACCTCTTTGCCATTGACTGTTCTGGAGTATCTTGTTGGGTATCCCAAGGCTCCTCTTGAGTCATTTCATCTCTTATCTTATCCATGTTAGGAGTGATTACAGTGCTTGCCGTTGCAGGATTGTCGCGCGCTAGTTTCATTAGCAATACAACTGAATCTTTGACTTCTGAAAATTTGCCAATTAAAGATTCAGCTGACATTCCGGAAGGTAACCCTCCAGTTGCGTATTCGCAAACTTTGGAAAAGCGATTCCAGTCAAAAGAAGGGTTCTTAGCATAGAACTGCTTAGCAAGCTTAGTTACAAGAGACTTTCTCTGCTCTTGATTCTTCATTCCTCTCGACTTTGCAATAACTGCTGCAACTGCTATTTCAGCACTAGCTCCAGGTAGATGTTGAGACCCACTCTGGCATGATATGTTTACAATTGCAACCATATCTGGCAGGGGTATTCTCAATGCATCAGACATTTCCTTGATGCTTTCACTTGAGAAAACTGCACCAGCGAGCGGAGTGAGGCAAATTTGCTGATCAGCTAAAAGCTTTGACAGCTCAGTAAACTTCTTCACTGCAAGCATACCTGCTTGCTTGATTGTCAAGTGGAGAGTCTTATTGTCAAACTTTTCTTTGACAAATGCAGCATTTGCACCCCTAAAAGTGGACACTGTAATTGAAGTTATTCCTTCAGCTCGGTAAAAATTAAACAACCAAGTTCGATCCATTTGTCCTGCTTTAACTTTCCTACTTTGCGGACCAACCTCGTAGATCATGTGTATCACAAATTCGAGAGATTCTGACTTCACTTCAAACTCCAGCGGTTCTTTATAGTCAGGACAAATAACTACCATGCATTCTTCCATCTCCTTAAAGTCAATTGCTGACATGGCAGAATTCTTTAAGAAGTCAGCAGGAGTGATACCACTTATGTGGTAAGTCTTCTCAAGCCCATGCTTCTGCAACATAGCAGGATCAATCCTTTGGACATTGAAGACTTGTTTAGTCCCATCAAGATTCTTCTCTTTAAGGATTTCGTCCCTGGTCTTAGACTGCATGGTTGACGTGCAGGACTATGTGCAGCTGATGCTTAATGTCCTCTTCCAAGCCGGATGTTGCTCTGCAGACTTGTGACACAAGATCAGCGAAGCAGTAGTTTTCTCTCAGATTAAATGAGAATATACCAGTTGCTCGAGAGTTTGTGCCACCAATGTTAAAATAATTGCTTCTTCAGCAGATTTCATTTTATAACTGATTTATTTTATATGAATCACCTGATTCTTTACATTATTTTTATTTGTCACAGCGCATTCAGGGTGGCACCTAAATAGCGCAACAAGAAACAGAGAAAAGAATTAATTTTGATGTTTTAACGGATTTCCGGAGGAAAGAAGGCTATTGGGGTTGACCTCTGTGGCGGCTCTATTCGCCTTCGCCACTCAGTCAAGAAAAAGCGCCTGCCTCGATTTTCTTTCACTTTTGTACAATTTTAATAAAGAACAGTCTCTCGTTTCCTATTGGCCCCATCATCCCTTCCACTCGTCTAGACTCTCCTCTCATTTGATTGGCCAATGCACATCCCCTCCTTACCATCCAAATTCCTATATAAACGGGGCGAGAGACCTCGAATTTAATCAGTCTTTACTAAGACTCAAAACAATCACTATTACGAGAAGAAGCCGAAGAAACTTCCAAGCCGCTTCGCCGGGCTTTGGCCCTCGGCGCTCACCCTTCTCCGGGCTCGAGACATCGAACGGACCCTCGCTGCTTTCTCACGCCGAACCGCTCTCTCGCCCTCCCGGCTTCTACATCGGCTCTAATTAGCCACCCTGGCCACTTGGCTCTATCACTATTCCACATCGCGTGGTTGTGTACGCTACGCTGGCTCTTTTCAGGGCCAGCCCGTATTTTCGTCGCAACCACCGCGATAACCTCAATGAGGCTTTCGGCTTACAGGCTTTTTTAAATTCCTTTTTATTTAAATATTTATTTACTGTTTTTTTTTTTTGTAATTAAATTAGAAAAGAAGCAATTTTTGATTAGGTAGTGTCAGAAATGGCAAAAGAAGCATATTACTTATTTTTTAAACTGAGTATACTTATTAAACTTCATTAATTTTGTTTTACGATATCGGATATCGATATATCGCCGATATCGATATTTTGAACCCGATATTATAGTGATATCGATATTACTATTTCGATATTGATATCGATACCAATATCGATATCCTCTCATCGATATCCCATCCCTAGTAGGATCTTCACCGGGTGGTCCAAGGGGGTTCTGAGAATGGGTTACATGAGCAAGGCCCAGCTCCTGAATAATAAACCATCTTTGAGCCACACTTACTTCAGTGGAAAAGATAGCAAGGGCACTGCCACACTGGAACCAGGTGCCACATGCTCCAGCCACAAGTTCCATAGGAATAGAATAGAATAATAGTTTATTGTTATAAGGGGGTATACCCCATACAATAGGGTCTGATTTACATGTACATATACATAAGTAGTCATGGTAGATCTCTATAGAACTGAGAGGAGAAGTGAAATAAGAAGGAAGAGGAGGTGTAATAAGAAGGTATAGTTATTATTTAATCGTTTAGGCAACTTCCATAGGAAAGACTGCACCAACAGGGAGGATTAGCACAAGGGCGCTGCCACATTATAGTCAGATACCTATCACATTCTCCATCATTCTCTAAGACAAGAGACTGTGCCTTGTGTTCAGATCAGACTGTGCCAATAGTGACAATTAGCACACAGGGGCACTGCTGCAATGGAACCAGGTGCCATAACAGAGCCATGTTTAATTGAAATTTTGAATTTTCACAATTAAATATTGGAAAACTTGTCCTCAAATGACCAAGAAGAGTAGAAAATGGTAGTCCACGAGCCTATCTTTACTGAAACTTCATCAGCAGTATCTTCTGCAAGAAGGAACATTTTGGGATCTATCCCAGCAGGGCTATGTCCTCCAGGAATTAGACAGTGCAGATCTGCGAATACCAAGAATGAGCCAAGCAAAAAGCAAATAAACTTAGGATTCTCCAAGTATACATTGCAGCAAGCCAGGCTTATTGTTACCGTAGATCATTTACTTACAGTAGCTTTGGTAATGAGAAAGACAGCATCAGCACTGGTCATCTGGACGTCTGGATCCGTTTTAATGATCTGCTTGACGCGGCCCAAAGGTATCTCCGCTGCTTTATAACGCGGCGTCGACGGTTTCGACTTGGCTCGCTTTTTAGGCGGACCTTCATCCACAGCATCTCCATTTTTCTCCAAAGCAGAACCTTCGGCCACATCTTCAACCTCGTCTTTTTCCATCACAACAAAAACTACGTTCAAAATAAAAATAAACCGCAAATTCCTTTGTAGTGAATACAACGAATTTTGTTTGCGCCTGCAATAAGTTATCAGTCGATATCAACAGGTGGTGCCTAGCACAAAATTTCCCTTTTTTTGTGTCAAGATTTTGTCGATTGTTCCTGTTTTTCATTATTGTCCTTCCTGCTGGGCCAATTTTTCAAAAATTTAAGTAGAGATGGAAACAAGCTTGAAATTTTTAGTGGCCCGTGAATAATTATTACGAAATCAATGAATGAGAACAGACTAGTGGGGGATTTACGTCATACAAAGTGGGGAGAAAATTGGCGCAATTTTTTGCGCATCACGTGACCACGTGTGCGGTTCCCGGTTATAAACGGAACTATTTATAACCTTTAAAATTTAGATTTTCAGTGCAGTTTGGCGTTCACGTTTTCAACGACGCTTCTTCCATTTCTTCCGACCAATGATGAAGTACATCGTGGTGACTGGCGGTGTTATCAGCGGAGTCGGAAAAGGCGTCATCGCCAGCTCATTCGGCACAATATTGAAATCATGCGGGATTCAAGTGACTACTATTAAAATAGATCCTTATATAAATATCGACGCTGGAACGTTCTCGCCCTACGAACACGGTAAGCAAGAAATCTTCGATGTCTTCAACTGACACGTGCTTTTCAGGGGAGACCTACGTTTTGGACGATGGTGGTGAAGTCGACCTCGATCTTGGCAACTACGAAAGGTTCCTGGACGTCACCCTCCATCGCGACAATAACATCACCACTGGCAAAATATACCTGAGTGTCATCAACAATGAAAGAAGAGGTGACTACTTGGGAAAAACTGTACAAGGTAATATTTTCTTATGGGTTGTTCTGTTATTTATTGAAGGATTTTAGTCGTTCCTCATATCACGGATAAGATACAGGAATGGGTTGAAAGAGTCTCCAAGCAGCCTGTCAGTAAGGATGGAAAGCAACCTGAGGTAATGATGTTAGCATTCAGGTATCTGAATATTCATGTTGGGTGACTCCATAGGGCTTTACATGTCACAAGCACAGAGTAGACAAATTTGTCTACTTGTGCAATATTCTAATTTGTAATCTAATTTGTGCAATATTTGTCTCCTCTGTGGTCACAAGGGAATTGTTGGTCCCTATCATTTTCAAATTGATTTTGATTGGCCAAAATAGGCCAGGATGGAAAGCAACCAGTGAAATGATGTTAGCATCCAGGTAACTGAATACCCTATGTTGGGTGACTCCATAGGGCTTTGCCACAAGGAGTAATAGAATTGTTGGTCCCTATCATTTTCGAATTGATTTTGATTGGCCAAAATAGGCCAGGATGGAAAGCAACCAGAGGTAATGATGTTAGCATCCAGGTAACTGAATACCCTAGGTTGGGTGACTACATAGGGCTTTAAATGCCACAAGGCATTACTTTACGATAAGAGCAATAGAAGTATAATTGTTGGTCTCAACCCTTTTTGAATTGATTTTGATTGGCCAAAATATTGAGCCTGATGATAATCTTGCTTCTGATTGGTCATCTAGTTAAGCCTGATGTGCTGGAGCTGCTATAACCATAAAATTAATCTTTTTAGGTGTGCATTGTTGAGCTTGGAGGCACAATTGGTGATATCGAAGGGATGCCGTTCGTTGAAGCATTCAGGCAGTTTCAATTTAGAGTCAAACGTGAGAATTTTTGCTTAGCTCATGTCTCCCTAGTACCTCAGGTAAAATAAAACATGCTTAAAATATTGTTTTATGGTTAAATTTTTAGCCTAAATCGGCTGGAGAGTCGAAAACGAAGCCGACCCAAATAAGCGTCAGGGAGCTCCGTGGTCTCGGTTTGTCACCCGACCTGATTGTTTGCCGAAGCGAATTTCCCATAACGGAACATGTCAAATCGAAAATTTCCATGTTCTGCCATGTTCCTCCAGAGCAGGTCCTCTGTATACATGACGTCTCATCCATTTACCACGTTCCGCTCTTGATGGATAGACAAGGAGTCGTCGAATTCTTCAATGAACGCCTTCAGCTCAATATCGCCCTCCCGAGGCCCAAAGATTTCATGAAAAGCTGGAAAAAGATAGCCGAACGTGTAGACACACTTCGCAAAGAACTCAATATCGCTCTTGTTGGAAAGTACACCACTCTCCAAGATGCTTACACCTCAGTTTCAAAAGCTCTTCAGCATGCAGCAACCTATACAGGCTACAAAGTCAACATAACGGTAATATTCAAAATACCAAAGCCCCAACTAACCAAATCTTTATAGTACATTGAATCAGTCAATTTAGAAAAAAGCACTGAAGCATCAGATCCTGTCCTATATCACGATGCATGGAGGCAACTTTGTAAAAGCGAGTATGTATTCTTTCTTTTTATTATTGGCTCATAAAATTTATTTTAGTGGTGTTGTTGTTCCTGGTGGTTTTGGCACCAGAGGCGTCGAAGGTAAAATTGAAGCATGCAGATGGTGCAGAGAAACCAAAAAGCCATTTTTGGGCATCTGCCTTGGCCTACAAGCAGCCGTCATTGAATTCGCAAGGTTTTCCTCTTTTCCATTTTTTTCATCATAATTTCCATTTTGTAGAAACGTTTTGCTTCTTTCCAAAGCGAATACTGCTGAAATTGATGAACATGCTGAACATAAAGTAGTCATTGAAATGCCTGAGCATAATCAAGGCGATCTCGGTGGCACGATGAGACTCGGAAGAAGGACTACATTGTTTAAGAATAACGGATACAACTCAATTCTCAGTAATTATTTTGTTTATCATAATTTTCCACCAAAAAACGTTTTTTTAGAGCAACTTTATGAAAACAAAGACAGAATTGAAGAGCGCCACAGACACAGGTATGAAGTGAATCCTGAATATGTTGAACAATTTGAAAAAGAAGGATTAAAATTTGTTGGTAAGCATTTTGTTTTAATTTTTTTAAAATTGAAATAATTGGAAAATCAGGTACATGCGAGGAACAAAAAAGGATGGAAATACTTGAATTGGAAGGACATCCTTATTTCGTAGCAACCCAATATCACCCTGAATATTTATCCCGGCCTTTAAAACCTTCCCCGCCTTTCATCGGGCTCATTTTATCCTCGGGCAACAAACTCGCCGGTTTTCTCCACAAAGGCTGCCGAATGTCGCCGAAAAACATTTCTGAAGACGATTCCTCAGGTGATTTTTTCTCATTAAAAACTTAGAAATTTTAATCATTTTGTTTTAGATGACAGCAGTCGTGGGGAGCACTGAAAAATTTCTTTTTAAATAATTTTTTAGGTTTTAATTTATCTGTTTACAGGCGAAACAAATGCGATGGTAATTTTTATTTGCGATAATTTTTAAGTAAAGTTGTTGACCACTTAATGTGGAATTTAGCCTTCACAGCTTTTAACATTCCTGATTTTAAGCTGGTTTCGTTCATTTTCAAGGCTGTGTTTTCTGTTAAGGTTGTTGTTGCGATTACCGTTCAAATGTGTTCCAATAAAGTTAAATTTTATTTGAAATTGTTATTTTTCATTGACTAAAAAAAACAACACTTTCTGTAATACAAGACCCTGCCTCTCGAAAACCATTCTACAGCAGCCGGAAACAGTTATATCAACTTCCCTGCTGAAAAATGCCGGCAAAGCTCCCTAGGCTAAGATGCTTGTTTAGAGCATAGTTTGGGTAGTTCAGCTGGTTTGGGAGATCTGGGCAGTTTGGTGGTATGGACATTTTGGGGTAGTAAGGGCAGTCGGTTTGGGTGATTTAGCCAATTTTGGAGGTCTGGAAAGTTTGTGTGATTTGGGAGATTTTTACAGTTTTAGGCCGTTTTGGAGGTGTGGGTCCTAAAAAAGGTACTGGATAAAGTTGAAAAAAGGTCCCTGCAAAATTTCAAGTAAAGTAGGAGCCGAGATCTAGACACCCGAAAATCTGACCATTCCTAATTAGATGTGATGTTGAAATCTTCATTGACGATCGGCTTCATTTGTACGATTGCCACAATGTAGGTCAAAGTCACACTGACCACCTAAAATTTATTTAGGTTAATTAACAAAAAAAATTAAAATTTACTTTGACAAATAGGCCTAGTCGGACGAGAAAAAAGTTGCTCGCATTTATCCTAACATCTCGGTAATAGTTCAAACTTCTGTAATATTCAATCTAAACAAACATGATTTTGTCCAAAATAAATTAAAAACCTCATCGGTCAATGCAGGATCGTAAGATTTAACATTAAGATCTTCAAAAATGATCATGCATCTTTTCACCTAAAATTTGGATTGTTTTATTTATTAAAAAAAAACAACGTTCTACTTGTCCGATTAAAGTTGAGCAGCTTAGACATATCCAGATGAAATTCACTGTTGGCAGGATGACATCTAAAGTTTGATAAAGATTATCTCCTTCGTCGTCTAGGTCAGCAAGTAAAGTGAAATAGATCATTCCGATGACTTGAACTTGCTTGAAAACTGATACGATGAAAAAGATTGATCCGAGGTGTTTGCTTCCATTTTTAATTGTCGTCGTGAATTCCCAGTGGATTCTAGCATGGAAGAAGAAATGTTCTTCCGGATTTCGTGACTTCAACGTTTTGCCAAGTTCATGGTTCACGCATTCCATATTAGCTTGCAGAATAGCAAGATAGGTTATTAAAAAAGCATCGATGGCATAAACTATGTTTTTAACGAATTCCATGAAAACCCAAAAGACCAAGCTGTCAAATCCCTCCTCGGGTGGCTCTGTGAAATATTTACGGAGAAGCTCCACTAAAATGAATGTGTAGACGATGAGAACTTTGGCGAAACTTTTGAGCTGAAATTTCGATGCGAAGTTCTTTTGAACCAGATTGAAGTCGACAAAAGACTCATTTAATGAAGCAGCAAGATCGAACGGCTTGAAGAACAAGACTGTCAATATAAGCACGAATGAATAGCATGAGTTACAAATCCCGATATATGATTGTGGGCAATTCTTATTCACAGAACACGATCCAAGCTCTTGAAATGTTTCATAAATATAAATCGAAGAAAGCGACAAAGACAGAAGACTCGTCATCGCTCCAATAAAAGACGCAGAAAAATATTTTTGACCTAAAATTTGTTTAAAAAATTCTAAAATAAAATGATCATACCTTTTTCTGGATTGGCTTTACCGTTATAACTTACTGGCATAATGCACATCGTTTTGCAGAAATAAAATGGAAACAAAAATGTTGCTTTGTAACCAACTAATTTGCTTAGGGGACTTAAAATAAAGCTCAACATCTTTTTATAGAACTTTGATGACAAAATACAATTTCCTAAGTAGAAAAGCAACAATCAAAAAACAATCATCACAATATGAATAATTTATTATGCTTATTTTATTGTTCTATGGGGTTCAATAGATAAAAGAAAGCGCCAAATACACCCCACACCACTTCACCCGATAGCCCACCACCACTCTCTCCTCCTCCCAACCTTTCCCCCACTCTCCTATCACCTCCCCTACCCTCCTTGACCCTCTCCCACCTCCAATATTTACCCCACTCTATCCCCAACTCTCCCATTATCTCTTCTACTCTCCTCAACAATATCCCACCTCCCCTTACCTATCCATCATCACTCCCACCCTACACCTCCCACACTCTCCCATCACCTTCCCTACCTTAGGCCATCTCTCATCTTCCCCATCCTTTCCCCTCAGCTCTCGTATTTGTGAAGGACGTCCAGCTAGACATGAGACGTCACAGTCATACCCGATAAAGACCAAGGGTCGTTTTGACCCTTCTGGGTTTCCTTGACCCCTTACCCAAATTCCAGTATATCACAATAAAGTTAAACTGGAAAGTAAAAAATTTAGGCTTTTGGCTACCACAGAAGAATCTAATGGTCTCAGAGAGTTCGGATCAGTCTCACCAAGAGTCATTTTGACCCTCAATTATGTGCTCTACAATTTTATTATTAAGAGGATCTGTTTACAAGTAAATAATCTTGGCATCTTGAAAATCAATGAGATTAAACACCTCTTATCTGTTTAATTAAAAAATTTTGAAAAACAAATAGTAACGCATACTAGCTAAATTAGACGAAGAAAATCAATTAAATTAAAATAATTTAAATCTATTCAAGTTTTCTTGATCTTTTTCAAACGGGGGGCCTATCAATGATATCTCTCTTGATTACTCTTCTATATTTAATTTGATTAAAATATTCACGATTGATTTCTTTTTTTCGAAGAAGAGGGGATAGTAGATTGGAAAGGGAAAATATTGTTCATGGATGTTTTTAACAAACTTTCAGTAAGCCATCAAAAAAATACAAGGACGGAACATGGGGACAGATACAGTAACTTTGCAAGGTAATGGCCCAATAATAATTTATTGTTCGTTAAAAAAATTTCATGTCGAAAATTCCAACGATTTGTACTCGTTTCCATTTTTCCAAAATAAATTTTTTTTGGGTATTTAAAAATTACGAACCAAATTTTTCAAATTTTAAGTTATTATATACCTAAAGTAATCCAAATAAGTTATATTAAAAGTTAATTACTTATATAATTAATAATTATATGCTTTCAAACGATTCTTACGATGACTTTATTTGCTAGAATTTTCGTAGAGGTAGATTACCTACCATGAATAGAAGTGATTTTTTCGGACTTTTGTTCGGAAATTTTTCGGACTTTTGTTATTATTACCTACTTCTAACGGAAATTTTCAAAATTGAGAGCAATTAGCCTTGGAAAAAAAAAAGATAAAAAGCCTATCGTTAAGACCGTTATACTAGGAAAAAATAATTAAATTACGTAATAAAACTACCTCAATAATTAAAAAAATTGTTTCTTTTAAAACAAGGAATTATTTTAAAGTGTTTTCTTATTTTAAAACATTTACATTAGGTAAAATGGTCAATTCATTGGTTTATAAAAGGGACGTTTCGTCTGTGAAATTGGAGACAAGGATCTCCTTGATATTGTCACCGGAAAAAGGGGGTCAAAAGAAAGTTGAATGTTCTGGATGATTGCCAAGGATACAGTTCCGCAAAGCTTATCTGTGATGATGGCTTAGCATGGAGGAATGGCGTGAGTGGAGAATCCACACGTTCCATGAAAAGCAAGGCCTATTATGATAAATATTGATGTCAATAATGACTGATAGGTACATATTTGGTATTAGGGTGGTGATCAGGATATCCATAGGGTGGTGATAGTATCATAATGCGCTAACGTGTTCTCTGTCGTCATAGGGAAATACCCTTAAGTGGCGCTATTTCAAAGGGTTGTACCCTAACGTCTTATCCAGGGGCGGACTGGGACCTTAGGGTGTGGGTGGGTTTTCAGTTAAGGGGGCGCTCGGTTGGGGGGGGGAGGCGCAGAAAATGTTGACAGAAAATTGGCTCTTAGAAAAATATATTCAGCAAAAACAGAGGTTCCCAAACTTTTTCACAGTGCGCCCCCCTTTTAAAAAAATTAAAACCTTTGCCCCCCCTAAAGTTTTTAATGTTAACTTTGAGGTTTTTGAATGAAATTTGGGTTTTAAAATGTTGATTTTGAGGTTTTTGACAAAAGAAATTGCACTTAAAACGTTGATTTTGAGATTTATTGACAAAAAAAAATTTGCTCTTATAACCATGATTTGGAGGTTTTTGACAAAAAATTTCCAATTTAAAGTAGATTTTGACGAAAATTAGGCATTTATAAAATTTTGTTTGAGGTTTTTGACGAAAATTTGGCTTTATAAATGTTGAATATGAGGTTTTTGGACGAAAATTAGGCATCATAAATGTTGATTTTGAGGGTTTTGACTAAAATTAGGTTTTACAAATGTTGATTTTGAGGTTGTTGTTGATTTCGAGGTTTTTTTTTACGAAAATTAGGCTTTAAAAATGTTGATTTTGAGGTTTTTGACGAAAATTTGGCTTGTCGATTTTGAGGTTTTTTGACCAAAATTAGGCTTTTTAAATGTTGATTTCGAGGTTTTTGGACGAAAATTAGGCTTTACAAATGCTGATTTCGAGGTTTTTTGACGAAAATTAGGCTTCACACATGTTGATTTCGAGGTTTTTTTAACTTTTTTTTTTGACGAAAATTAGCCTTTACAAATGTTGATTTTGAGGTTTTTGACGAATTTTTGGGGATATTTGCACACACAAAAAAATCTTGAGCTTTCCCACACCCCCCGGGGGCAGCTTTCGCCCCCCTAGGGGGGCGCGCCTCCAGTTCGGGAGCCACTGAGCAAAAATAACGCTTAAAATACCTGACCCTGGAGTTCTGTCCACCCGCGCCCTTGGGCCAGTCCGCCCCTGGGTCTTATCCCCTATAATACTACTGTAATTTCATCCTAGAATACATAGAATGATTGATTATTTTTCAGCTCCAATAGGATGGAGGCATGAGCAAGTTCTTCTTATGTTCCTCGGTATTTCCATAGCTTATTCTCTCCGTGTGAATCTATCAGTAGGGATAGTCGCTATGACGAGCAACACTACAAATCTCGACTACCCTGTAAATCATAAAACTTTAATAAATTTATTTTTAATGTATTTTTCAAGACGATAGACTGGTCATCAAAAGAAAAAGGTCTTATTTCGGGTTCCTTTTTCTTCGGATATTTTTTCACGCAGATACCTGCCGGACTCCTGGCCGATAGATACGGACCGTCGAAGTTTTTAGGAGTTGCAGTCCTTATTGGTGGGCTGTTGACTCTGGCATTTCCTGCTGTTGCTATTTACGGCGGTTTTTATTACGCTTATGCCTTCCGAGTACTGCAAGGCTTGACACAAGTGGGTCTTTCATTATGATTCAAAATCAATTGAGTGTATTGTCAAAATAGAAACTTTTTTAGGGTTTTCTCTTTCCGTGCGTCAACGCTCATATGTCGAAATGGGCAGTTCCGACCGAAAGGAGTAAACTATTCGCATTCGCATTTGGTGGTATGTCGATTTAAAATGAGTTTTTGGTGAAAAATATAAAAAATTCCAGGATCTCAGTTTGGAACAATTGTTATGCTCGCTTTGGGTGGATATATAGCAGTCGGTTCAGGAGGATGGCCAGCAATTTATTACTATTCAGGTAAAACATTTACAAATTTTTTACTTATTTATTTTGAACAAAGGCGCTGCTGGCATAATTTGGGGTATTCTGTGCCTTTTATTTGTCGCCGATTCTCCCAAAACTCATCGCTGGATATCAGACAAGGAAAGACGTTATATTGAAAGGAATTTCGGAAAAAATTCATCAAATGAAAAGGTTTATATTGACCAATTTATTAAAATTAAACGTTCACATTCTATAAAAGCTGAAAACGCCCTGGAGCGATATAATCAGGAGTGTCCCTCTTTGGGCTCTTCTTATAGTGCATTCGAGCCAGAATTGGGGATTTTGGACTTTGATGACGATGATACCGAGCTATATGCAAGGAGTACTCAACTTCGATATCAAAGAAGTAAAATACACTGAAAACTAGTTTATTTATTTAAAAATTTAAAAATCAATTTGCAGAATGGATTACTTTCATCATTACCATACATTGCGATGTGGATAACTTCAGTCCTTTTTTCAATCGTGGCAGATTTTATAAACAAAAAGAAATGGCTCACCCTGAACGCGTCGAGAAAAATGTGGAACAGCATTGGTAAATCTTGTCGAATTAGCCCTATACGTCCCATACGCCTCTTCCCTTTGCACCCTTTTCCTTCTACTTCATAGCCTTCACCTTGAACCCCTCCTCATTTAATGATACACATTTATGTTATCCATTTATTATCAGTTCTCGTTGGTGTAATGGATAGCACGTTGGAGTACCAATTCGAAGACGCGGGTTCGATTCCCGTCCGGGAGCCAATTTTTGAATCTTATTTAACTTTTCCTGATTTATTTTCCCAATTTATTACGATTATTACGATACACATTTTATTTTTCAGCCCTTTATGGAGCTGCATGCGGCCTATTGTTCTTATTTGCCAAACAAACTGATGCAACTGGTGCTATTACAGCACTCACAGTCTGCACAGCACTCAATTCAGGTATCTCGGACTTATAAAACAATGAAATTTTAATGCTTTTGCAGGTATGTATATGGGATACTTATCGAACCATTTGGACCTTTCTCCCAATTTCGCGGGTGTCCTCATGGGCATAACAAACGGCTTGTCGAACGTCTCGTCAATTCTTGGGCCAACCATCGCCGGCTACATACTCACAGATAAAAACCAAGCGGACAACAGCGAATGGCAAATTGTATTTTTATTGTCTGCAGCTATTTTTATTGTCGGGAACACAATTTTTATTCTGTTGGGAAGCACGAATGTCCAACCATGGAACAACCCAAAGGTAAATCTTTTTTTCTCTCAAAAACTTAAAATTTATCAATTTTTTAGCAAAAATCACCACAAGAAAGCATCAAGCTGTAAAACCCCATCTACTCCTACATTGTAAATATAATAATTTATGGCTAATAAAGAGAGATTTTATGTTGAACGATTTTTATTGAAGTCAAAATGTTGAAAATCTTGGATTTGAGTGTGATATCTACATAATTTGTCGGATGACACATTGTCTTCAAGAACATTTTTTTACCTTGACTGCACTTTCCTTATTTGCAGTTTATCAGGGAAGCTCCATTATCTAAAAAAAATTGTTTTGTTTAAAACTTTTTCCTGTGCGTGGCACCTCTTGGAAATCAAAATGTTATCCAATAGATATGTCACCCAAGTTTATTTTACCTTCTACAGTCTTTTTGACCCATTTGTAAAAATATGTGACATCCGTAATGATTGATGGTTGATCACATGATGGCCATCCAAATGAGATCGCACCAACCAAATTGTATTCATTCGTTTTCAGATTCATATATTGTACAGGCCCTCCTGAATCCCCCTTAAATACATTATAAGATATTTCAAAAAGTAATTATCTACTTGGCATTGGCTAGTTTCTTTTTGATAAGTGCAAACTTGGTAAAATTCCTCATTATTGAGATAATCGGTCCCTTTGTATGTCTCATCGCATATTTTACGCTCGACAACATGGAGTTGCGTTTTTTTGAGTTTTCGAGATGAAAATCCTCCTGCTTTTGTCAAACCCCATCCTAAAATGTTCTTTATTTCAACGCTCAAATTTTGTCCTTCCATACCCATATGAGTGAGAACTTGATCTTTGAAGTCGAATCTTCCACTTGGAATGCATGCAGGTTTCACAATATTGGAAAACTTAATTTCCTCCATTTCAAAAATGCATAAATCATAATGGATTTCAAATTTATATTTTTTGTGCAAAATCGCTTTTTTGGGTGATATTATCTCCTCCTTTTTGACTAAAAAACAATTAAAAAACAAAAGAAAGAATATGAAAACCTTTGAGAAGATCGTGGGCTCCAAAAACGATTCCGAAAGTGTTCAAATCTTTAGGTTTCGCTTCATCATCGTATAGGCAATGACCAGCAGACAAAATGTGCTTTTTACTTATAATCGTACCACCGCAAAAATGCTTAAAGTGATTCTTCATCATAAACGAGACTATCATGGGCCATTCATTTTTGCCCGCCTCACTACCTCCAATGATTCGAGGAGTCTAAAACGAATTTTTATCATAATTTTAAGCAATTTTTCCATACCAGGCACAAAACCGACGTCGAACATAAAAACACAGCAGCCACCAAAATCTTCATGACTGAAAAAACTGACGAGATTTTCCCAAAAACTTAAGCATCTTATTTACTCAAGTGTTTCTGAATAGGATTAATTATTGAAACTGTCAATATTTGAAAAATAATTTTATTTAAAAAATGTATAAAAAAATTAACTCGATTTTTATATCAAAGGACATTTGTACTGTTTTCCATCTTTGCAGCAAAGTTCTTTACCGCTTGAAAGACGAGTTGGGTGCCAATCATTGTCGCAGTTTTTCACGAATAGATAAGCCTTGAAATGAAATAAATTAACGAATTGTGATAAATAAATATTACTCTTTCTTTATATGCGTCCCGATCCAAAAGAATACATGCGCTAGCCCCATTTCCGGTTCCAGAAAGATGTTTAATCATCTAGAAATAAATTTAAAAAAAATTCAGCATGAGTGTACCCTCGTATTTACTTCTTCCATGCATTTGGTCTGGCATTGTCTGACTCCTAGAGAATTACACTGGAGATGATCTTCAAACTCGTTGACGACAAGTGGATATCCTGATGGCTGCTGTCTCGGCTTGATTTGGCCACTCATGAAAATACCACAAGAGCACGGCTTAAGACCATCAGGAGCGAGGAATTCAGGCGCTTTCAAAACAGTCTCGTTTTTAGGTAGATTTTTCACTTGCCTCTCCAATCCGCCTTGTCTATCCAATATGAGTCCATACGCCCTAAAATAGCTTACGTAACAATAAGTCAGAAAGGAAAATTACTCACTGAATATAAAGGTAGCAGAAAATGAAAATAAAAAGTTTTAAAGACATTTCAGCTTTCCGACGTCTCGTGTAGACTGAAAATTTCAACGGCAAAAATCTGTTTATATAACTGCTGTTGAAAAAATTAAGGAAATCTACTCAGCACAATATTGTGCAGCAAAAAATAAACAAACAATTCATTAAAATATTTGAGGTTTTTACAATTTCTAATTTTCAAGCTAAATGGGTGGTTTTGTACAAAAATTTACAAGGACAAATTGAAGGAAATTGTTTAGTGGGTACCCACTTATTTACTGTAAAATTAAAGATTGGTGGAGAGAAGTGGGGGATGTGATGGGAGACTAGTGGAAGGTGGAGGGAAGTAGGGGAGGTGATGGGATAGTAGTGGTAGGTGGAGGGAAGTGGGGGAGGTGATGGGATAGTAATGTAAGATGAGGAGGTGATGGGATAGTAGTGGTAGGTGGAGGGAAGTGGGGGAGGTGATGGGATAGTATTGGAAGGTGAGGAGGTGATGGGATAGTAGTGGAAGGTGAGGAGGTGATGGGATAGTATTGGAAGGTGAGGAGGTGATGGGATAGTAGTGATAGGTGGAGGGAAGTGGGGGAGGTGATGGGATAGTATTGGAAGGTGAGGGGATAGTAGTGATAGGTGGAGGGAAGTGGGGGAGGTGATGGGATAGTATTGGAAGGTGAGGGAAGTGATGGGACAGTAGTAGAAGGTGATGGGATAGTATTGGAAGGTGGAGGGTAGTGGGGAGGTGATGGGATAGTATTGGAAGGTAGAGGGTAGTGGGGAGGTGATGGGATAGTATTGGAAGGTAGAGGGTAGTGGGGAGGTGATGGGATAGTAGTGGAAGTGGAGGGAGGTGATGGGATAGTAGTGGTAGGTGGAGGGAAGTGGGGGAGGTGATGGGATAGTATTGGAAGGTGAGGGAAGTGGGGAGGTGATGGGATAGTAGTGGTAGGTGGAGAGAAGTAAGAAGTAATAAAATCCCGGCTTTAGGGTAATACAATCACTTTCTTTTTAAGAAAGTTAACAGAATACCCTGATTTTTACGGTTTTTCTTGGTTAGCACTTAGCAGCAATCCTCAAAATTCACCATTTGGCCCAAATCCTTTATTTTTGACTAGATCTGAATGAAATCAATGGATAATTAGCAAGAAAAAAAAAAGAAGAAAAATAAAACATTTTATTTTACAATTTCAAACATATTCAGTCTTCTGAAGATTCCTTTTGGTACTGACAAAAAAGTTTAGCTTCTCCTTCCATAACAATTTTTTCATCGATTTTCTTCACGATTTGGTAAATACAATGAGAGATTTTACGTCTTTGACCGACTAACTCGACGGTCACTACGACGGTTTCGCCGACAAAACAAGGATTCGGGAAATTGAATTTTTGCGAAACGACGACGGTTCCGTGACCGGGGAGTTTGGTTCCTATAACCGAGGAGACGAAAGCGTTTAAAAGAGCACCATGAACGATCGCTTTGTCGCCATCATGAATCTCATTCGAATCACCAGAAACCTTCTTAAAAATCTCGATATCTTCTTTCGAAATAGTCCTCTCCTCCGAAATCCGAGACAAGCGACGCACGATTGTTTTAAACATACTGAGATAGAATCGCTTCTAAACTTTTCTCGCCTTTTTCAACCTGCTCTTGGGTACAATAATCGTCCAAAAAGACTCTCGCCAAATTCTTAAATCTTGTATTCGGATTTTTAGAAAACGCCACAATTGTTTCGACGGTATCCTGACTTGTTATTGCTATAAAATTTAAACAAAAAGAAAGAGGTCAATGGAATGATTAAATCAGCATTTTATTATGTAACTTTTACCTTGTTTCGATTTAGGGGTTATTAGGTAAATGAGAGTTGTAAGGGCGTTTAGAGAAGTCGCTTCGTTTGTCGAATGCAAGCAATTTTTAATCGCCCTTAAGGCCCCTTGTGTATCAATGATGTGCTCTTTATTATCTGAATCTGAAACATTAATAAAATCGTTCTATTAGATAAGAAGGAACAAGGTAACAGATTGCCAGGAACACTCATTTACCGAGACATAAATTGCAGAGTCCAGCGATTGAGTATTCAACGATGGTTTCGTCCGAGTTTTCCAATTCTCGGATGAATAGGTCGATGATGCCGAGCTTTCGGATGAACTCGTAGTTTATCGGGTCGTAAGCGAAATTTGCCAAGTTTGCTAAAACTTGATATTGCCCAGCTAAAAATTGGACAAAAGTTAATGGATGATTTAAAAATTTAAAAAAAAATGTTCACCTCTATTATTTCCTTTCTCAAATTCGCCTTTTAATTGAGACAAATATGCGAATCTGTCTAATTTATTTTTTCCTGTTCTCCTTTTTAGCCTTTCTTGAGAAGTAAACATTATTTTGAGTAAAAATTTCGAGTGATAAGAACTTGTTGATAAGGGAAGAGGCAAGAGCTGATACTACTAAGGAACAGATCAAAATCACAGCTAACTGAAGTCAAAAAGGATATTGCGTTTCCCCAGCTCCCTGTGGACCGATCAACTTGAAATTTGGTACAGCTCTCCTTTGAAATGATGAGAATAAGCCCTATAAATTTCAAGTCGATCGGTCCACAGGGAGCTGAGAAATCTCATTGTATTGCTCCCACTCGCATTCGGTCTTATGTACTACATACTTATTTGGATACTAGCCCTACTGGTGTTGGGCTGCGTTTTATGAATAGGCACTGCCCAGAGTTGTCAGATCGGACAATTAGCTTGGGACATTTTACAGTGCTGCCAGATTAGGCCCAGATTGGGCGATTTATCTCAAGTTGGACTAGCTATGCAACTACTTTGCATTATGGGGGAATTGTAAATGGTCTCTTATGGTCTTGCCATAAGCACTTTATCGCTTGAGCTATTGTTGCCAGATTATGCCCATATTGGGGGATTTATCTTAATTTTTACTACCTATGTAAAGTCGGTGACATTGATATTATTATATTACATATATTATTTTTACTACCTATGTACTTTCTATTATCCAGCGTTGTCAAATTGGGCAATTGTCCAGTGCTGCTCTCAAATTGGAGTGCCTATGTATCAACTTATCATCCAGTCCTGCCAGGTTGAGAAATTTTACAGCGCTGTCAGATTAGATCCAGATTGGGCGATTTATCTCAAGTTGGGCTACCTATGCACCAACTTTGCATTATTCAGTCTGGCCAGATTTGGCAATTCCTTTGGGCTGCTTTACAGTCCAGCCAGGTTGGGCCATAGACGATTTATCTAGATTTGGACTATCTGCGTACCTTCTTTGCATTCTCCTATTTTTGCCAGATTGGGCAATTTATTGCTTAGGCTATTTCACAATGCAGCCAGATGAGCTATTATTTTGGCTAATTTTCATGATTTGGTATTGGCAGATTGGGAGATTTATCTCAAACTAGACTGCCTATTATGTACAGATTGGACACACAACATCACTGGGCTAAATTACAGTGCTGCCAGTCTACTATTCGCCGAGTGTTATTTTAGGTACACATAACTGAATCTACGTTATCGACCTGGGAGTTTCAGTTTTTAGACGCAAGTGGCGTCGATTTAAGTCCGTCCAGCTTCACCCTTCACGAGGAATTCTTCCCCCACCACCGAGTCCGATGACAACAAAACTTTCGACTCCAGTCTGAAATCGTCTTCCGACCCGCACGATCCACGTATTTTTCATTTTATTCCTTTTTCACAACGCGACCAAAAACGCTTTTAAAAAAAGGGCATGAAGTCTTTTAATTATTGAATGTTTCTCGCCTCCATGTACCGAAAGCGTTCCGGCGATGAGTGACGATGTGAGATAGTAGTGGTTCAATTTTTTATTTTTTATTTTCTCAATTTTTTTTCGTTTGTAAAAATTAAGTGCAATTTTCGTTTAAATGTGAGTGTTTTCATTAATATCTGATAATGGGAAGCGGTGTGGTGTTTTTCTTGTTGATAAATGTTGTCAAAATCAGCCACCTGACACCTGTGCAGCCGATACAACCAGGTAAGACTCAAAGAATTAACTTTTTATTATTTTGCACGAGTTTTTTTGGGTGTTGGAACGTTAAAAAGGCGTTACTTTTGGTTTTTCTTGACGCTTCTTTGATGGAAGAAGGATGCGGAAGACAGGTTCAACAGCCTTCCCCACTTTACTTCTTCGCTCTTTTTTTCTTTTTATTCTTTCCTCTGATTAGTCATCCCGTCTTCGTCCTTTCCTTTTGTCTTTTACCTTGAAATCTCATCGGTTACACTCAAGGACTTTTTGAAACGAAGAATTTTTGTTAACTTCAATCCAAGTCATAAAGAGTCTTAACCAATGGGAAGAAAGATTGCGAAACGTGTGTCCAATAGCATTATTCTTTGGTCTTGAAATCTACACTGTCTACTAAGGATTGGAAATTTTTTATTACGTACCTTATACCAATACCCACTTTCCGGGGAAGGGCATTTTTGATGCTAAAAGATTCCTCCTCGTTGGGAGGTTGATAAAGGCTAATAGTCCATTAAAGTCACCTTAGTTTATCGAGAAGGGTCAAAGTCCTACATGAAAGTGTCCCTAATGGTCTCATGTCTATAAACTCGCATGATTTCGCGATGAACTGACGAGTTTTTGACTGCTTCCCATGGGAGGTAATGAAATCTTGTTTTCCCATGGGCGGGAATGTACTTTTCCTTGCATAGGAGCTGAAGTTCAACTTCCCGTCCTCTCCAGTCGAGAATTCAATTCTTTCAATCGAAATGTGTCATTTCCTTCCCCTGAGGAATCAAAAATGGCGTCTTACCTTTAAAATCCAAGGCTTTATTTATTTTTTAAAAAAACCTTCGACCAATACGTAAAACATCCTCACAAAACTCTTCAGAATTTCGACTTGAACATTTGTAGCATTAAATACTATGGTATATATGCATTGAATACCGAATACAATACCTATTGGCTAGCATGGAATACTTACTAAGAGTAGATAAGAGAGGGTACATTTCTCGTGGCAAATAAGCATCTATAGATTTTAAAAAGATTGCTTAAAAATTTAGCGGAAGAACTGTAGCCGACATCCCTTCATTAGGATTGGAAGCTATCACCTCTCACCTTTTTTGGCAGTTACAATGAGCAGAATGCCATTTCGCGAATGAAAATATCTTTCCTCCTACGTCACACCCTGTCCAATCGCATTTCCCCCTTCAAACCTCCCGTGCTACATCCCTCTTTTCTATTGGACGAACGGCTTGTACCTACTAAAATGAGTTCAATGGTATCTTTGGTATCTGTGGTATCAGAATTTTGCTCATTTCGACATTGCTGAATTTAATTGTGTACCTACCAGCGTCCTATGACTATAAACATGGCATTGTTTATTTAATTATAAAACACTAATCGATCCTATTGTTCAATCAAAACAACTCACGCAAACGTAATTATTATGTTTCCCTTTGATATTTTAACGTTTTGTTGACGTTATATTACACCATTATTGGATGAATCATATGCAAGTGTATCTTTGAGGAATATTTTTTGTTGCGAAAAGTACCTATGTCGCGCTATTGAGTGGCTAAAAGGCGGATTGGAGAAAGGAGACTTGGCCTCCCCGTTATGCCTCTGTTATGGGGGTCACGGTGGATCCAAGGCCTTACTAGCCTACATCATAACTGGACTCATTTTAAAATCTTGTTAAAATCCTGAAACAAAGAAAACTTCCACAATATCGTAAAAGCCGGGAGTAGGTTTTTCTCTTTTTTATCCGAACTCCATGCATTCCGTTCTTTGTTTCACCGTTCGAAGGGGGGAAGGCGATTACGATCTCGTTTTCGGCCCGTAATCTTATTACTGGAGAAAGAACGAGGGGGCTCGCAATAAAAAGGGAGAGAGAATAAAAGGCGTCCTAGTCTACGAATCCCGGAATTGAACGTGAATAGAAGAAAAAGAAGCGGAATACCTAACTATTGCAATTCACAGTCTACAAAGGTCTCGGATTCTCGGAAGCAAAAAATAAACATGTTTTATGCTAAAAATGACGGGAAAATCCTCCTCAAAATATTTACGATTCTAATACATTTTTGTAATAAACTAGACTTCTTTTATCACATAAAGAGGCATCAGGATGATTTTCTCACTCGAGGGTTAATAATAGCTTTCCTACAAGCAGAAACCAGATTATCTGATGATTCATGATTAAGGAAGCAAGGAATCACTGTCACCTCGATATTTGGAACTGAGATAAGTCATATTCGTGAACTAGTTAACCCTTTTAATTCATCCTTTTCCATCGGAGGAAATTACTTTTGAAGAAAAAGAAAATAGGGAAAAGTCCCATCTCTTCACTACAAAGTACATCAAAGAATTATCCTGACGGTTTCCTTAATACGATTTGTTTTCGACTTATCGATTTCTTCTCCCCTTCGAATTTTTTTATCCTTATCATCCGAACATTGTCTTTTTCAATTCTAAAGACTTGGAAGTTTATGAAGCTCGGTAACTATTATAAAGTTAAATAAAACTTTTTTATAAAAAAACATTTTAAGCTCTATTGATTCGGTGAATTTCTCGGTATTCACACAGATGAAAAGGACACGTCGACGTTCGCGGAATAGAGTTGAAAATGATAATCACACCTTCCAGTACCTTTCCTAATGAAAACAGGTTGTCTCGTGAATGGGAATCAACAAGGGATGGAATTTCTCATTTGAGGAACATTGTGAGACCTCATGACGTCTTGAATTCCCCAACCCGAGCCTCCTTTAAAGTAACGACTTGTCGCGAGCCTTCCAATTTAATATCATCCCCTTACAAATTCGCTCCTTGTTAAAAAGATGTGTGTTTCAAATTCTGCGAAATGTCTAATTTTTCTAAAATAAAGTTATTTCTTTCTTCTTTCATAATTTTATCCTCGTCCTCTAGATAACCCAGTTTGTGTCTATAATTTATAAGCATTTTCCTCTTAATTACCTCCTTCATGTAATAAACGTTGAAGGCCCTGAGTGGATAGGGTAGGTTTTGTAATTAAATTAAGTGGATTTTTGGCTCAGTTTCGGCTCTTTGCATATTAGCTGCTTAAAAGTTGGCCATCATTTTCGACTTTTTAGGCTACATTCAAGAAAAAGATGCTTTCGTACAATAAAGGTCGCTTTTGTCCTACTCCGCTTGATAAAATCTTCCTCGTGAGCCACCTTTCACGACTTGTGCTAAATAAAATGCAATATCTATAAAATCTTCACAGGTTATTTCGTTATTAGCATATTTTGGGCCACTAACTGAGCGAGTGATTTGATTTTTGAATAGAATATCGATGAGAAAGTTTTTAATGGGCCAACCCTCTTGAATTAATTTGAAGGCATTCAATATCATGTTTAAATGTCAAAATAGAATGATTGATGGTAACACGTGGACGCTTTGGCATTATAAATGGACGCTCCAGGTCTCTTCTGAATCAAACTTATTGTTGTGTTCCCCTTGTGGGAAATATTTTTTTTCTTCTATATTCCACGAATTCGAATCGATGTTGCATTCCATTTCTGCATTATGGAACAAAGGTTCTTGGAAATTTGAAATTATTGATTTTATTTAATTTTAACTCGTTATTCGTGGAAACTTATTAGCTATGAGTTCTGCGTAGGATATTGAATTTTAGTTATTTATTTCACATATATCGGTGTAATGAATACGCAAAGGAAAATGATTTTGTTTGTTTTGTTATGGATTGTCTGGAGCTAGTCCAAGTGGAACTTTCTCCCAATTTATTCCAATCGAAAAGGCAATGATTGCCACCTGCTACCCCTATTATCTCCCCTCAATTCGCATAATTTGGTCCATTACGCCCATTAATCCATATGTGGACTTTTTACCTTGAAACCTTGTTTATTATGGAAGTCATTTCCGATGTAGAAAAAGGTCCATTTTATACAACCCTACCCAATAAGCCCACAATAACCGGAGCTTTCCGGTGGTGAAAGTATCGATAAACATTGTTTGGCACCGAATGCTTCATCGCGAAGAACTATTGGTCCGGACGGGCTTATAAGTTTTTTGACATTAAAAATAGGCCATCGCTTATGAAATTTTAATTAAAAAGTCGCAACTTCCATACCATTTATTCAGGTTTCGACGTCACGGTTTTCCTGACGTTAATTAGCCCCGAAATAGAGCTTTTAATGAAAAGCCTGACATTTCGCTGGCGAGCTTTTGTATTTTTTATTGGGAAAAATAACTGTGTGGTTGTTAAATGTTGAAAAAAGAATCTCAAAGATGGAAGAACTCTCAGGTGTGTCCATCCCACGCTAGGCCTACGTCTGTCCTTCCTTGGAGGAGCCTTTCTCCTTTTATAAAAGGTAATTGTACTAAAAAAACACGTTATTTTCATAGTAGCGGAGGTGAAAAAAATCAATTATCTGACAAACGGCGAAAAAAACCCACGTCGAATAGTTAAAAGACATTTTTGCCTTTTTTAACGGAACATCCACTAATTGTGCCCTCAATGTAAATTTAACGAGAATTTCTTCTTTGGTGCTTTAAAGACGGTAATTTATAAATGATAGGTTTTTAAAGCTTATTGCTTAAAGAACTTATCCAAATGGAACATTTTAGTCCGAAATTGATTAAAATCGTTAATTAATTGAATCATTCGAAATTGACGTCCCCTCCCATCTCGGCAATCTTTTTCAATTTTTAAGCGAGGTGGACGGATTTAATATAAATTCTGAAGAAAACTGAATTTTCAAATTGAATTTTAATTGAGTGAATTCTATTAGCATACTTTAACCCGTTGAGTGATAATGAAACCGCAATATTCAAGAAATATTCCTTCAACAGAGGGGAGAATAACGAATCTCCTTATTTTTTCGAATGGACTTTTGCAATTCAATTTTATATGTTGAAGAGAGAAGAGTTATGATGTCATTCAATGGGACACAACAAATTATGCACATCCAAATCATGGTCATATCACAAGAAAGCCAAACACCCTCTGAGGACCCACTACTGTGAATGGAGCAAGTGTCGCCATCCATCGGCTCATCCTCAAAGGTGCATGCTAGAGAATCGCACTGATCATTTCGTGATAACATGATAACCGTTGATATGAAACAGGCAACCTTCTTGGCTCCTGGTTCCAACATAACCTAAGCTTAGTTCCAATATGGTCAAACATGGCGAAAAACCGTAGTGACCAGAAAAATGTTGACTGTAAATGAAGTAATTTTTATAATATTCTTAAATTAAATAAAAAACAAACAACGTTAATTACAATTTTATTGATTTTCCCAACTTTAATAAAACACTACCAGTGTTTAGTGGAAATAATTCTTTGTTAAAGAAAGGAAGGCACTTTACCTTTTGTTGGCAACATAAATTGTGAGAGGTGACTAAACTTTTGTCACAGGGCTTAAATCCTTTTTAGAAACGGGTCCAGTAAAAGATAACTTTTATCTCGTATTCTCTGAACTTTCATCTTTTAGTACAAATAAAAAAAAGGGTAAAACTAGTTTGGTATGATCAAGGGAAGGATATAATGGAGTTGGTTATGATTAATTTACATATTAATAAAGGTTGTTTAATTGTCAAGGCATTCGGTGTCGGATTAGGGTCGCTACCCTTATAATGCGCACCGATCCCAACCACAGCATTCCTGCGGCTCTAAGCTTCCTTTCCCAGAATGGCCGTCAAAAGGCAATTTGGTAAAATGAAGAGTTTTCCGTTGTTGAGGGCTTTTTATCGTTTGAACAATAGAAAAGTTTGAAAGCATCACACGATTTGGTCGGCGAAGGAATTCGAAGAACAAAAGGTATTCTCATAAAGATAGAAGGGTGTTGTCTAGACTGGTGACTACACCAGTGATAAATTCCGACCGTTTTCGCCTCTCGATAGTGTTTTACGTTTGGAAATAAAACTTATTTGTTTACGCGAGGCTAATTAATTAGAGCGGCTTGGGACAAAAGAGTTTAGGGCATAACGGCGCGAAGAAGGACGTCGTCAGTGTTCCCCTCAGGACATTAATCTGAAGTTGAAAAGAGAGGTCGGGGGTGCTTCAATGCCATTATCAATTAGGCCGGGACAATGGAGAAGGCCCTCCGTTTCATACAATACTCAAGGAACGAGAGGCATAACAATGGTTCGGTAATTATGGCCCTCTGATTAAAACCGTGGATTAGCCGAGTCCACAAGGCTTTCGAGACCTCTCTTCCGATAAAATGGGCGACCAATCTGTTTCCAACTTCATCTGCAACAGTTGACGTCCCCTATAAACTTTTGGACACTTATTGAGCTATCAAGAGCTATTCAAAAAGGGATTTACGCCCTTTAGAGATATTCTAGACCAATGAACAGTTTTTCATTAATTCGATTAGAACCCAAATTCGACCTTTTTCATCGAATTTATAGATCGATAGTTGATGTCTGTTGGTGAAAGTGCAATACTCGCGTTCTACCGGTCAGATCTTCACCAAATTTTCACCATATACGGAATCAGGCTTTAGGAAATGACTGGTCTGTAAAAAACACACTTTTTGAAAAAGTTTCGTTTTGGGGTTCCACTTCCATAACTACCATACCAGACCTTATAAATTGGAATTATAAAAAATGATCAATTTTTCATGAGTTTCCTCTTTAAATAATTAATTTTTCAGAAGCAATACGATTTTTCAATATTTACAACCGTTGATTGCTCTGTTTTGTTTATTAATGGACTGTAAATTCCTTTTTAATTGAACTCGCTGAAAAAGAGTCGGAATCGGTGGAGGATTTTGAGGTAGTTCCTTCTGGGTATGCTCCAGATATGTATTATTTTTCTGCTGCACGAAATTGGAATTTTCTCATTAGGTATGTCATCTTTGTCCCCCTCGTATGTGGTAAACATGAGCACGTTTTGAATTTGTGATTTGCAAATATTTCGTTTCTCTCGAATATTTTATTCAGGAGGGGCCTCCTTGTCGTTTGTCAAAGTCCGAATGTTTAGACCTTTAATACTCTTAGCTTACAAACTCACCCCTGCTTTAATTATGTACGGGGAGGGTTGGGGGAGGGTGAGGGGAGGAGTGGGGGATGGGGGAATGCGACGTCTCCCCCGCAACCGCTTCAACTTCCACTTCGGCCGTTGTTCATCAAATCCACGTTTACCTCCCCCTTGAAATTAATTAGATTTCTGACTTGGAAAGGCTTATGTCGGATTTTCTCATATTGGTTTATCACGTTTTAAGCCCCAAAAGAGGACCACGAAAAAATTCCTCAAAATTCGTTATTTGTTCCTACATCTATCTTGTGGTGACAAAGTTATAAATGGACTTCCTAACAGATGCCTTTACAAAACACCTTTTACAAAATAAAAGAGCTACTTCACTTTTACCCTGAATGGCCAATTTTTTTTTCTTTTTTTTTCTTTTAAGAACGAAAGGGGAGAAAAAGTAATTTTTAAATGACGTTATCCTTTCCCCTTCTTGATTTGTGACTAATTAAGGAAGAGTTTCTTGAGAAGAGACATTAAAAAAAATTAAGTTAACATTCATAATTCAAGGCGAGATGATAACAGAAGAGAATTCTCTAAGTAGCCTCGAGGAGCAGCGAATTTCCCTTTTTTGAAATCCTAAATTCTGGATCCTCTTTTTGCCTTAACAGGGTTTTTTCTTATGAAAAAGGTTTAAAATCTGCCTAAAATGGTTCTTCTTGTCGAAAAGATGATAAAAAGGGAATTTTCTTGTCGAAAAAAGCTCAAAATCAGTCTGAAAAGGGTCTTTTCTTGTCAAAATCGGTCTGCAAAGTGTTAGGTTTGGAATCCTTTTTTTGTCAAAAAGGATCAAAAACTGTCTAAACAGTGTCTTTTCTTGTCAAAAAAGGGTCGAAATCTGGCTAAAAAGGTCTTTTATTGTCGAAAGAGGTTCAAAATCTGGCTGAAAATGGTCTTTTCTTGTCTAAAAGGGTAGAAATCTGGTTAGAAACGGTCTTTCTTTGTCGAAGGAGGTTGAAAATCAATCTGAAAAGAGTCTTTTCTTGTCGAATAGGGCCAAAAAGTGTCTTTTCTTGTCAAAAAGGATCAAAAGCTGTCTGAAAAGTTTCTTTTCTTGTTAAAAAGGGTCGAAATCTGGCTAAAAAAGGTCTTTTATTGTCGAAAGAGGTTCAAAATATGGCTGAAAATGGTCTTTTCTTGTCTAAAAGGGTAGAAATCTGGTTAGAAACGGTCTTTCTTTGTCGAAGAAGGTAGAAAATCAATCTGAAAAGAGTCTCTTCTTGTCCAATAGGGCCAAAAAGTGTCTTATATAGGTCTAAGATGGGCAAAATCTGGCTAAAAAGGGTCTTATCGCATCAAACAAGGTTCAAAGTCAGACCAAAAAGGGTTTTTTCTTGTCAAATAATGTCAAAAACTGTCTGAAAAGTGTCTTTTCTTACCACAAAGGGTCAAAATCAGGCTGAAAAGGGTCTTTCCTTTTCAAAAACAAGGTTCAAAATCGGTTTTCATTATTTCTTTGAACTTTTATCATCCAGAAATGCTTGAAAAGACATAAGGCCAATTCGTACTGCGTAAAAATATCTGAATATGCATATAATCACTCAGCAGAACTTTATCTCGATTACAGCCATTTTTAATCGATTTCATTCTTTGAAAATCGATTTCTTCATTACTTTCGATTCCGGAATTTTTAATTTTAATTTAAATATCTTTTTAAAGTTTAACATTTTTTTTTTGTTTTTCATTTCAAGAATTTCTCCGAGAAAATATGTTTCAACATTTTTGTCCTGCAAAAATGATTAAATAACCTGAATGACTTGAATTCCTATCAATGGAGGGATTTTCCTTCCAAAAATAGCTGTTTTCTTTATTTTTCTCATTTTACTTGAAATTATTTTATATCTAAAATTTAAGATTTTTTGTTTATTCCTATCTCAGAACATGGTAGAATCTTAATTTTAAAATTTTTTTGCTCGGATTTTTCCTTTTGCGATTCCCAGAGGGGTTTTGTACAAATTTTTATCTTGAAAATTTAATATCGTGATCGATATTTTTCGTAACCCTGGGGGTGCAACAAGTTTTTCTGTCCCCTAAGAGTATAAAGGGGATCGGGGTTGATTATAAATTTTTAAAACGTCAAAGGGGGGAATCGGAACACTTTTTTATTACTTCAAAATTGACAAAGTTCACGTTTTTCAACAAATAGCATGGAAGAAGTGGGAGTCCGAAATTACATAAGAAGATTCCGTTTTGTCTTCGACATCGAAACTTTCACCTTATCACGATCGCTGTTCTTGTTTCAACATTTCCGACCTACAAAATTTCCTTACCAATATTTATTCTAATAACTTTTACTACTCATGAAGTTCTCAAGTGATCTGCGCGGAATTTTTTTGTTTTATGATCCGTAGATTATATTTTCAGTTCGGAAACTGAGTATGCATCCCATGTGTTACGCAAGGGTATAAAAGGGCGGTATCTTCTTTATTTATAGTCCGCTATCAGGCCTACCGTCGCCATGTTTACGAGTAACTCCATCCCCCCACTATCATTCAGGTATGAAAAACTTGTTACCCTTTATATAAGCTAAAAGGTTAAATCCGCACCTGAAACTTTTTTAAACTTCATTTTCCAGATCGGTCACCATCCTTTTTATAAATTCCATTAAAATGTTGGTTATTCTCATGTTAGCTTGATGATTTAATTATTAATGGCTTGAAAAATTTGCTTTAGTGAAAAAGAGAACGTTTTGAACCGGAGATTAAATATTAAATAAGCGAAGGGAGAAAACTAACCTCCGAGGGTTTCGAGTTGTCGGGTTATTAAAAACAGAAGCTAATAAAAGCCAAAGCGGATATTTCTTGTATTACCCTAAAAAATTTTATTTTTCGTAGCCACGCCCTCTTTTTATATTATTTATAGATGTTTTAAAAGGAAACTTGGATTAAAATACAACAATTTTTTTAGTGGAATTTTTTTCGCTCTTTCTAATACAGTCGCCAGAATTTGGGAAATTGGGGACTTTTTGAAACTTTTACAGTTTGTTCGGGGATGTGGGATGACTCTGTTAATTTTTCAAACTCGAGAAACCTGTGATAACCTCAGGAGGGCCGAAAAACCAAGCTGATTTTCGGTTTTTTGCCTATAAGTCCTAAACTAAGCGTTTTATGACAAAACCCACTCTATTCAATATTGTAGGGCATACAATTTTGAACAATTTATAATTTAATAAATTTTCCCGTAACCTTACTGCTTATCGAGATACGCCCTATCTAAGTTTGAGAATTACAAAAAACAGATGGTTTTGGCCCTCTAACAGGTTCGATTAGTTCAATTTGGCGTCTGATGGGTCAGTTCTATGGGTTATTGACCATCAATTTCGTCATGTTGGAACACCTGGGTGGAGGGGAGAGCAGAGACCAACCTCCCTTTTTTCTTTATGTTTTCTTTTCTTTTTTTTCTTCCCTTTTAACTTACTTTCTTGAACCTAGTGTTGAACCTAGAGAACGACAAGTCCTAGCAAGTCCGTATGTGCCTCATTTCAGAGGTAATTTAATTACGAAGGACGAATACCAAGAGTCAAATTTCGCTATCTTTTATGGTTTGGAAGTAGTAAGGCTTTTAACTTTGAAAAAATGGCCACTATTTTCACAATTTACCATTTTATTGCTCCTACGGGAGAATGCTGAGTCCTAAAAAGTCCGGATGTGTCTCATTTTAAAGGTAATTTAATTACCAAGGATGGATCCTAAGAGTCAAATTTCGCTATCTTTTGTGGTTTGGAAGCAGTCGGCGATTTAGTGAAACAAAAAATTTCGCGATCTAGACAAAGTAAGTTATGTTTTTGTTGACCATTTCGAAACCATAAGAGATAGCGAAATTTGACTCTTAGTATTCATCCTTAGCAATTAAATTACCTTTAAAATGAAACCAATCCGGACTTGCTAGGACTCAGCGTTCTCCCGTAGCACCACTAAATGTATGACACATTGTGAAAATATTGGCCATTTTTTCAAAGTTAAAAGCCTTACCACTTCCAAACCATAAAAGATAGCGAAATTTGACTCTTAGTATTCGTCCTTCGTAATTTAAATACCTTTAAAATGAGGCATGTATGGACTTGCTATATGATTTTTGAACTTTTATGCCGCCATTGACCATCCTAGGTCAAGTGAAACAGGGCATATTGTGAAATCCGCTGTCAGAAATTCAACAATTCCTCCTTTTTTTTCATAAAAAGTGGTACTTTTTTTTTTTTTTTTTACCTGGTCAAACTGTCTATGAATTGGTGGCTGCTGTTTTGCTGGCAAATGGCATTAATAAATATCGTTGTATTATACCCTCCGTAGCCTGTAGGGACCTTTGGAAATGTAGTTTCAAAGTAATAAATCAAGCAAAACATCCTATAGACTAAATCAGGCGACAATTCCCCCCTCCAGGTTTTCTTATGTTTATTAATCATGTCGCTTATCTCGCAAGTTGTTTCAAACTCGATCCCTCTTCGGCTTCATATTTCTCGTCTTCGATCCAGATTTTTGACTTAAAAACAGCCCCTGGTGGAGTCGTGAGAGCACTCAATCTCCTTCGAGGTCAAATTTTTAACGAAAAACATAATTTGGTTAACTTTCGCATTTTAAAACTTCGACCATTTATTGACGAGCGAGAGAAGGATTTGACCCCTCTTTTGACTGTAAAAACATTCTAATGTGACCTTGATTGTAAAAACTTTTTCGTGTGGACTTTGACCATTTTTAGACAAAAAAGATCGTAAAACTCGAAAATCGTTTCTTTATGCACTATTGCGTAATAATGAGCATTTAACTTTTAATGAATGATGAAAAGAGGTACGACTATACTTCTCATTATAGGAGGAAGTAAATGTTTAATTAGGGTGATGGTAATACTTCTAAACCGAGTTGACTATTTTGAACTTTCTTGTTACCTTTTGACCTTCCTCCGCATTATTTGAACTTAATAAAAGATAGCTTCTAAGCCAAAAGCTTCCATGGGACCGACCTCAATAGCCTCCTTTCCTCCGGAAATCTGCTCAAACATACAAAGAATTTAATCGCGTCCTTTATTTTAACGCAATTTTTCAGAAATGGCGGCCTTTTCAAAGATCAAAATGGGAAGGGAGTGATGTATGTATACTTGGTGATAGCTAGTCACGCACAACACTCCAGTAATGCGGGTTCTTACCTGATTACTCCGGGTTTAAAAAACGCGAAGAGGAAAACCCTATTATGTCAAATGTAATTTTTTTAGCTAAAAAAGTGTTTTGTGACTTGAACCGTTAAATACTTTCTCGGAAAATAAAGGAATAAATTAAGATAAATTAAGGTTTTTAAACGAAAATTATGCCATCAAGATCCCTGGAGAGCGTTTTTTTTTTTTGTGTAAAAAATTTTTTCTTGGAAGCATAATTTTTTGTAGCGAAAATATTGAGAAATTTAACATTTTTTAAATCGAGGTGAGGAAACGAGATGGTGGGTATGAAAGTTCCCCAAGCGGAAACATGGGGTAGGGAAGGAGGGTTGGAATTATTATTGGATAGGAAATCCTCGGGCGTGAAAGATGTCGGAGATTGTTCGTTCTCCCGATTCGAACACGGTTTGTTAAGGCCTCATCTCGTTTTATTCGTCCCGGACCCTTGGGCGTCCCCGGAACTCTAAACCACGGGAGTAAGCATAAAATAAAGGCTCCCTTTTACCTTTTCACACTGTTTTAACTTTTGTCCTCACCCTTCCAAGGGAACCTTATTAAAATTAATTTGAACAAACGAACCCGGACGGAGCAAATATTTGGAAGTTAAATTAAAGTAATTTCCTCTTTCGAGGCATCCCCCTCGACAATAAAATGAAGTTTACAAGTTTGATTAATATAAAATAACTTTTGTAAACGAAAATCCGCTAACGAATAAACTGAACTTTGAGATCACGGGGAGAAAAAGTTAGTTTATAAAGATTGAAAACGTCGTCCGAGGGAGTAAATCTTGGGATATGCATTTTTCAAAGTTTCCCGTCCGACTTGATGTCAGGGTTGCAAGAAAAAGGGAGCCTCATAAAAGATTGGCGTTCATCCGATGAGATACGGGGAAAAGTTAGAATCTAGTTTGAGAGGAGTGCTTCGAAACTTAAAACGACAAGGTTAAAATCCGCAAGTTCTGAATAACCAATCTCATTAATGTTTTGCTATTTCATGATGATAGTTGACCTCTTGCTGTGGGTTGGATGGGGAAGATTGAGGGAGATGGAGGGAGGGTCGTGGAGGGTAGGGAGATGATGGGAGGATAGTAGAATGTGGGATAGGTGGGGGTAGAAAAGGTAGTGGGGGAGAGTCGTGGAGATGATGAGTGGGGGGTGGTGGTGTAGGGAATGGGGATGTGATATTTAGTCATACAAGGGGAGGTCACGGTGAGTGGATAGCAGATCAGGCCTTTCTTCAGCGTTTCTTCCAATGGACCGCACGGGGGCGTGGCACCCTCTTGAAGTCAAAATACGAATTTTTCAAAATCGACAAATAGGCTAGTGATTTCTATGTAAAATTGCACGAGGAATCCGATGGCATCAATTGAAAAATTCTAGGACCATTATTTTTCAATTTATCGCTAAAAAACCACTTTTGGAACTAAGTAAACTACCCCAGGAAAAATGTTCTCGTCAAAAACAACATTTTATTCGTACTCAGCACCCCAAAAAACCTATAGATATTACATTTTATTAAGGAATCACTAAGCGAAAAAAAAATATTTTTTTTATCTTGATAAAATTTAACATCTAAAAGTTTTTTTGGGTGCTAACTACGAATATAATGTTGTTTTTGAGGAAAAAATTTTTCCTAGGGTAGTTTACTTAGTTCCAAAAGCGGTTTTTTAGCGATAACTCGAAAAATATTGGTCCTAGAATTTTTTAATTCATGTCATCGGATTCCTAGTGCAATTTTACATAGAAATCACTAGCTTATTTGTCGATTTTGACAAATTCGTATTTTGACTTCAAGGTGCCCATTGGAAGAAACGCTCGGACACGTCACTATTTTTTGATGTAGAATCACCAAAAAATGTACTCAGGCACAGGTTATGTCGAGGCTTTGATTAGAGGGGTGTGATATAAAAATTAGGTTTAACTGTATGATTAAGGAGGCGTTGGGATATAACGGGGGAAATGAGTTATTTGATGTTCATCGCCGAAAAAAGGGAAGAGAGCTCGGTTATCGGAAGCCTCCAAGGTTTTATACGGTCGAAAGAGTCATAAAGCTTACATATCGGGAAAAGCGATTCTCACGGTTGACCTACGAACATCTCCGAAGTCCTTTTCGGTTAAAGGGGTTTTCCGGATTTTCTTCATTTATTTTCGTCGGGTTGATAAAGAAGAAAACTTCGAAGAAAATAATATCGGAAGCGAAAATAGTTACACAAAGGGAGGAGAGCAAAAGTTGAAGTATAAGGTAAAACGCGGTGGCGTCTTCATTGTTCGAGATCAAAGGGAGACGCACTCCTTCCATCAGCCCCCACTTCACCCTTCACCCCTTTCTCAGGTAAATTGAGATTGATTCAGATCAAGCAAAGGGGTGATTAAGTTTTCAACATAAATTAAACGAATTTTCCAAGCGGCCAGAGTTTCGATTGAATTAATTCCTTACCTCTGCCACGGCCCCCTTACCTACTAAATCAATATTGCTGCCGATTAAATTCAATTCGAGAATTAATTCTACCTCGTTACAACACGTCCTAGTATTGACAATGTCCAACTTTTGCGAATTCATCGATTCAGAGTTTATTAGCTTTTTCTTAGAACTGACAATATAATAAAAGTTGTGAATGAGAAAAGGGTGTTTGAAAGAAGAAAGGATAACTTGCAAATGGTGTCTGAGGGGGCTGCTTTTTAATTAAAAGACCCCTAAGTAAACTCAACAAGAGTTTAAGAGAAAAGGACTCGATTAAATCTCACGTCATTAATATAGACTTGGACATTAATACGTGAAGAAAGTCAGGCGTTTAGACGTGTTTCACACTTGACCTAATAAACATTCCAAAAGTTAAGAATTCGCTCGAGTGTAACGAAACTCTTTCGCAGGGAACAGTTTGTTTTCCGGATAACAAACGTAGAAACCCCCGACCCCATCACCTGAAACTTTCTTCGAGCACTCTCGCCTTAGTTCATAACTTATCCGACATTTGCAAGTTTTTATTCAATGATAAGCTAATCTTCAGTGTTTTTTTCGTCCACTTGAGCGAGCCATTTCACCGCTTTTGTGGTTTCCTGCAATTTTCCAGGAAACGGGATAGGTAAAAGAGCCATTAAAGAGAGTACGACTCAAATAGAGCTTAAAGGCGAGAATGGGCCAATAAAAAGGGGAATTTTCCTAACCCTCATGGGAGTCAAGACGGCGAAGGTAAAGCCTAATGATCTTACGCAGGCTAAAGCTACCGCCTCGCTAAGCAAACGGCATTACCGAATACCCTCGAAATTAATCGCTCTGCTACATTTAACCTAAAGCATTTTGTTCGCATTCTACGATCCGGAAATATCCTTTGAGAACATTCTTGCAATTTAATCAGAACAAAACGTAATTGATTTTTAAAAATTCCCATGGCCTATTTTGCTCAAAAGTAGTGACTGGATGAAAAATTCAAAGGTGTGCATCTGATTAGAGCCTCGAGAGGTAAAGTCTGCTTGAATAAAACATTCACTCTTTGCAGAAGAGTATGAAAAAAAGAGGGAAAAAAAAACTTTAAACAAGACCATGTCGCCTTGTAAAGTCAAATGAACTCAACGCTCTTTTATTGAAATTGTTTCCCCCGAGTTGGAGGGTGCAGCGCCCTTTTAATTGGTTCCCACCTTGGAAGATGGAAGGAAACTCACCGGCTTTGATCTGACTTCTTAGATCCGAATAAAATAGAAGCTTTGAATTTTTTTTCTCCTTTCTTCCCTCGTTCCTCCTAACGAGGAATCTTTGAAATATTTCCATTAACGCGAAATTAAATTACAAATAAACGACAATTGATTATTATTATTTATTACCATCTTTGATGTACTTTTGAGTGTAGATGGTTACTATCAAAGCGTGATGGGCAAGGTTGAGAATGAGTGACTTTTGTCATTGGTAGACCATTTTTCGAATGGTTTTTGAAATTTTTTACCCGCAATTCGCTTTTGCAGCGTCCTTAGCTAGGTAGGCAATCCAGAGAATATAAAAATGGCCGATTGGACGTACCAGGGCTAGGAGTTAGGGATGGCTCATTTTGAGGTTTTTGGACGAAAGTTGGGCATTGCAAATGTTGATTTTGAGGTTTTTGACGAAAATTTGGCTCTTAAAACCTTGATTTTGAGGTTTTTGACGAAAAACGTCTCTTAAAACTTTGATTCTGAGGTTTTTTTTGACGAAAATTGGGCTTTAAAATTGTCGATTTTGAGGTTTTTGACGAAAATTTGGCTCTTAAAACTTTGATTTGGAGGTTTTTTGACGAAAATTTGGCTTTTGAAACCTTGATTTTGAGGTTTTTGACGAAAATTTGGCTCTTGAAACCTTGATTTTGAGGTTTTTGACGAAAAATGTCTCTTAAAACTTTGATTCTGAGGTTTTTTTTTGACGAAAATTGGGCTTTAAAACTGTTGATTTTGAGGTTTTTGACGAAAATTTGGCTTTTGAAACCTTGATTTTGAGGTTTTTGACGAAAAATGTCTCTTAAAACTTTGATTTTGAGGTTTTTTTTTGACGAAAATTAGGCTTTGCAAACGTTGATTTTGAGGTTTTTGACGAAAATTTGGCTTTTAAATGTTGATTTTGAGGTTTTTTGACGAAAATTTGGCTTCACACATGTTGATTTCGAGGTTTTGACGAAAATTAGGCTTTACAAATGTTGATTTTGAGGTTTTTCACGAATTTTTGGGGATATTTGCAAATCTTGAGCTCTCCCAAACCCCCCTGGGGACAGCTTACGCCCCCCTGCGCCTCCAGTTTGGGAGCCACTGAGAGAAAAATAACGCTACCCCGGGGCCAGTCCGCCCCTGCCAGTTTATGGCGCTCAACTCACTTTTTATGTCACCATTTCTGGGAAAGGAATTCACTATTATTATTTTTGGCCTTTACAAAGCCCTGGCAAACCTGATTATGTGTTCTATCTTGTCTTACCCTCTTTTTGTAATATATTTTATTTTACCGCCTCGGCCGGAAAACTAAACTCGGCACTTGCAAAAATTTGAAAATCCCTCCTTAAGTGGATTATTCAAATGAACCCGAATAAATGGAAGCTTCGAATGGAAAAACAAAAGTTTGGAATGAATGAACGTGAAATGATTTATTTTTAAGTTAAGTAGCTTAGTTGAAAACTCTTTATTCCCTATTGTATTAACTTTCCCTTGATGTTTTTATCTTGAAGAAAAAGCTTAATTAAAATTTTTCTTTGAATATTTTGCCCAACGTTTTTATCTTTATTTTTAAATTTTAGTCAAAATGTTGAAAAGTGCTAAGGGACAACGGAACAAATATTGTTTCTGTGTACGTAGTAGCTATAAATTGATTACCTTCACCCCTTTCGCACAATAAAACCCCTTCGTTTGGATGAATATTTCTCATCTCGCCTGTCGCTGTTTTCGCAAACGGCCTGGAAAACACAAACAATTTCGTCCGACTTTTTATATTGGAAAACATGGAAAATTTGATCAACTCGCCCTCCAGTATTTTATTCGATGAATTAAAAAAATAGAGAAGATAAAAATTGAGTTTAAACTTTGTAAACCTTATTCCTTTGAACTATCCTACAAAGGGATCCTCATGTTATTTAAAAAAGATATTTACATTTCTAGCTCGAGGTATAAAACAAGATGCTCTACTTTATGTAATATCTTAAATAATTGGATGAGTAGGCCTTGTTTTTTTTTTCTGCCTTGCTTTCAATAAGGATGTTGTGATTCTCTTGGGGGGTTCACGGTTGAAACGTACCCGAGGGTATTCCTCAATTCCCCTTATCGTGGACCTTCTTGAAAAACATCCTTAAAGCAAAGCACCTGGGTATTTTATACATCCCAATAAACCCAACAAAAAATATTCTACTCAATTAGCCAGTTCAAGAGTTTGACGAATTTTCGAGTTCATATTGTTTGTGCTTTCCGGAAAAGCTCTTCATGTACAGAAGGATGACATTATTATGACAACCTAATACAGGGATTCTGATTGGATTTGTCACTGGGAGGAAAAAGAAAATAAGAAAAGGAAGTCCAATCGTAGGGAAAGAGCGGGGGGTGATTTTCTGTCGAAACGTGATCCACATGATATTTTTACTTTGACAAGAAGGAAAAGGATTGGACTTTTTTCCTTGTTAAAATATTCATAAACAAAGACATTTTATCCGATGTTTTGACTTGTATGCTCAGCATCTTGGGTAATGCCTTATTATTGGGCCTAATTTGTAACCGTCATCGGCTGGGCTGTTTAAATGCTGTCAATTTTGGCGATTTATGGCATATTGGGCTGCTTTTTGAGGCCTAATATGGCAAAACTTTAATCACCCCTCGTTAAGGTGTTTACAGAGTTGCCAATTTGGGTCATTTACCCGGTGAGGGCCAATTTTTATTTTTTATTTTAAACTAAAATAGGAGCAAAAAAAAGCTGAAAGAGCAAAAAATTCGAGGGGAAATCGAGGCTTTAAGAGTTAATTTTTCGTCGGAAAAACTCCGAAATCGAGGTTTTAAGAGTTAATTTTTCGTCGAAAAACTTCGAAATCGAGGTTCTAAAAGTTAATTTTTCGTCGGAAAACTTCGAAATGGAGGTTCTAAGAGTTAATTTTTCGTCGAAAACTTCGAAATCGAGGTTTCAAGAGTTAATTTTTCGTCGAAAAACTTCGAATCGAGGTTCTAAGAGTTAATTTTTCGTCGAGGTTTTTAACGAAAATTTGGCTCTTAAACCTTTGATTTTGAGGTTTTTGGAAGAAAATTAGGTTTTACAAATGTTGATTTTGAGGTTTTCGAAGAAAAATTGGCTCTTAAAATGTCAATTTTAAGGTTTTTGAAGAAAATTTGGCTCTTTAAACCTTGATTGTGAGATTTTCGACGAAAAAAGGCTTTTTAAACTTTTATTTTGAGGTTTATGGACGAAAATTGGGCTCTTGAAAATTTTGATTTTGAGGTTTCTGACGAAAAATGTCTCTTAAAACTTTGATTTTGAGGTTTTTAGACGAAAATTAAGCTTTACAAATGTTGATTTTGAAGAAAAATTCGCTCTTAAAATGTCAATTTTAAGGTTTTTGACGAAAAAGGCTCTTAAAACTTTGATTTTGAGGGTTTTTAAAGAAAAATTTGCTCTTATAATGTCGATTTTAAGGTTTTTTGATGAAAAATAGCGTTAAAATATGTTTTGAAAGAGAAGAAAAACTAAATTTTTGGGGGATATATGGAGGAAAAGGCCGGTGTGGTGTAGTGGATGCGCCCGGTGGTCCGAAAACGGCCGATCCGCCCCTGGCCATTTATCGCTTATTTGGATGCTTTTTTAGGGCTAATCTGTCTACTTAAGACCACTTTTCACTTCGAGCCTTCTCAATAGACCACTGAGTACTCGCCTTCAGTCTAAGTTTTGATTTATAATGCTTTCAATTGAAGACAAAAGTATAGCACGATTTCTGCAACGAAACATTCACTTTCACATTTTACGCTTCGTTGTTCGCGTTTTATCTCCCTTGGCAATTAAATCTTAATAAGTATTTCACTTTCAAAAAAAATTTTATTTTTCATTTTTTGAAAGTTTTATTTTAAAAAATACATAAAAAATTTATATAAAGAAAATGTAAGAGGTCAATCTTTTACAAAACTTTATCAAGCGTTGACACTTTTCAAGTGTTTCTCAATTAGCAACTTTTGGGGGTGGGGAAAGAAGGTAGAAAACTTGATGTTTCTTGCAAAAACCGAAAGCAACTCATTAAACCCTCTTTTGAAGTTGAAAAAACGTGACTGAAAACAACAAAAAAATTTCCCCTTCCTTTTTCCTTTTATTGAAAACTTCAAGTAAAATTTCCCTGCGTCATCGTTTTTGTACATTTGAAAGGACTTTTTAATATTTTTCAAAGCTCACATTTTTTTGCTAGTTGGTGTTAAAAAAAGTTGCTGTGAAAAGGTGGTTTTTGACGCGGAATTTCCCCATAGACGCTGTAAATCCCTCGCGATCCTTTTTTCCTTTTCTCTCTCTTCTACCCTTTTTTTGCCTCTTCGATGCCGGGAAGGACTTAGAGCCCTTCCATTGTTAATAAGTAGATTGGACACCCACACCTTTTCATCCTATTATCTCTCTCTTCCAGGGACTGACTTTTGGAGAAAAAAATTGCACTTTTTCTGAACTGTTGGATGAACTTTGTTGTAAATTTGGATTATCTCGAATTCTAATTCGTTTAAAATTTGATTCAGATTCATATTCTGATGGGCTATTAGAACGGCTAATTGGTGGAGTGGACTGTATGAATTGTATATCAAGGATCCAGGAAGTATCGATTGTTCATAATAACGGTCCGACCTTTTCGTTCAATCCGAGCCCTTGATTCACGCGCATTGACACTCAAGTATGTCAATTAGAACGTTAATGTCATGGCTTGACTACGTGCCTTGAAACCTTAATGTGTTTTAACGCCCTTGATTTTAAAAAATGTGGTAAAAAGTTGTAAATTGAAGATAACCGGGAAGGAGTATCAAAGGGGAAAAACGTGAATTGCTCCGATTCGACGCCGCTGAGCCGAAAAGGGTTTTGATACAAAGGGCGGACGGGTTATATAGCCTCTGCGGTTCTCAACCTCTTTCGGAGTCATTTAGAATAAATAATCTCCCCCTTTTCGCTCTAACGTTTCGCCCAAAGCGGATCTCAATACTCGTAATGCAACGTAAAGCTTGGAGAATATCAAGGAATGATAAATCACCCCTTTTCCTTCCTCGTAAAAGCGATAGATTGACGAATTATTACTTTCCGCTTTTCTCAACAGAAATATGGGAAATATATGGTAATAACCCGTGAGCGATCTTATAGCGATTGAGTAAATATATGAAGGAAGAGATAAAGGGCTTTCGAAATGCCCCGTCTGGTCCCAACTTTGGAGGTGGAAGCTGGAATAGTTTGGCGAGAATCAAACTACGTGATTTGGCTACGACTGGTGGTATGTTCTGGGGAGGTAGTGGGAAGGTTGGGGAAGGTTGAGAAGGTGATGGGAGAGGAAGATTGAGGATGTTCGACTTATCCTCCTCCTTATCAGCTCTTCAGAGTCTCCCATCTCTTCATTCAATTAATGCTACGATATCATTTAATGAGAAAAATAATATTGGTCGTTGAATCCGATTAATTGTAACTAATGATACATTTGAGTCTTGAGAGACTTATGATATAAGGTTCTCATGGGAGACGATAGAACTTGGCAAAGCCCTTCTTCCTTTTAACGGGAAATAAATGGAGAGAAATGCCACTCGTGGAAGGTCTTTACTTATAGGGCTCTTGAGGAAGAAATTTACTGTGATATTATAATTTCTTTTCGTTACAGGTTTCGTGTTGAGCGAGTTCATTCGTCACTACGAGCCGGCAGTTTTCGATACGGAGGAGGTGGTCGAAAACCATCGCCGGCTCAGGAGGTCGACCTCACCGCACCCACTCCGCATCCACTTCGCCACCAACCACAGGTAACGAATCTCCGCCTATGAGCGATCCGTTGACAATGCACGCTCTTTTAATAGAATCCCGGGTTGGGTCCATGCAATCGTAATGTGATTAAGGCAGGACAGGATGCTAGAGACTCCCAAACCAGGTCAGCTTGAAATTCCACAGAATCAACTTGCCCATAAACTTATAAAACATTTTCGATGTTTTCATGCACGTTGCCTGAGGCGTATTGTAATTTTCAAAATCAGACACCATTTTCCAAACATTTAATATTCGTATTGGTAAATAAAGGCGTTTAGAACAACACGTCATCCTCAAACATTGGTTTTCCATTAAAATTTGATCACGAAGGAATATAGAACGACGAAATTGGAATAAGGGGGTTTTGATGCCAGGAATGGGGCTACTTCGGCAAGTAAACATTAGGGGGAGATGATGGAGGGCTGTAGAATTAGCCTCTAGGCAATCCCCTGTATACAGCCAAACCTCGTCAGACGTTAAATTACACAGCGCTATAGTTTCTCGAGTTTAACCCCTTTGATTTAGGCGAACGTCATTTAAGCTTACTACCTGAAATAAAAAAAAATCTAATAAAATGCACAATTAAAGCCTTTTGAGACTAAATGAAATCCCCATTTTAATGAAGGAAGAGGGGTTGTTAGGGGTTGGAGAGGTTCCACGTGCCACTTAAGGGCGACGGAAAAGAGGGAACCACTCCGTTTAAACTTTTATCAATGCACTCGATTAAAAACACGAGGAATTGAGGAGAATAGAATGGAGGGAGGAATAGCATAGAAACATTCAATTAGCAGAAGGAGCGTAACAAAGGGCGCTGCCACCCATAATTACGGGTTTAAAAGACTTTTATACAGTCCGTTTACTGAAAAAGAGCATAAAAGACTTCAAAAAAGGAAAAGAAAGTCATTAGAAATCTATATAATCAATACGAATTCAAGGTGCTTCAAAAAGAACGTTTCTGTAAAAAACTTCGATTATAAATCTCCCTTTTTGAAAAGGGCGATTTAATTTTTTTCGCTCACAAAAGCCTTTGTTTTTGCATTTTTCTCCGAGAGGGAATCGTGTGTTCACAGTATTTTTTTCCGCATGGAAAATAAGGACAATGTAAACTTTGGTTTCCTATTTACGTTAGAAAAATACGATTTATTATTCACGCTCCTTTTTTATTGACTTTTTTGTTTCGAAAAAACAAGTTTTCAAGACTTACTGACCGGAAGTTTTGGGACGAAATCGTATGTTTCAAGGTGACAACTCACGTCGAGATATCTCTACGGGCAAACAATGTTCTAACGAGATATCGCCGTCCCCTTGGCAACGCCCCTAGAAATAAGGGAACCCCTACGCCAACTCTAAATCACTAGGATCCTTTGCCGTGTCATTATTTTTAATAAATAAAGATTCCGTCTGAAAGTGAAACTTTATGTAAATGTTGAAAGCATACTTCAGGACTCAATTACTTTCCTTATCCCATCGTCAAACTTGTTTGTTCATAAACTTGCTACAAGATAATCTCGGGAGCTATGAAGATGAAGTGATTTCAAAGTTTTACCGTTTCCTCTATTCCTTCCTGGGTGTGTTGATTAAACACCCTGCGGGGGTCATGAGGTGCGAAGGCCGCCTTCTGTATTCGGACTGGGTTCCTCGACTTTTAAATAACATACGAGAACTGCTCCATGATGAGATGGTGCATTGCGGTTGGAATCTGGCCATCTGCTTCAAGATGAGCTAATTCCCTTCAAGTCCTTCAAGTCCATATTTCGTTAATTTAACATTCCACCCAAGTATTCTCAGCAGCACAGACACATAGGGGAGGGGCAAATGATCAAACACTAAAATGGAATAGGGGAAACACAAGAAGAAACAGCACATACTGGACATTCACCACTTCATCCATACGGAGGCTTTCCCCCGGGTTTGGTCATCGCTGTGAGGCCTAATTGTTGTAAGACCTAAAGCAGAAGTTTTTGGCTTTAGATTATCTTTAGGCCAATCCAGAGTTTAGGGGTCCTTGTCCTTGTTATGCCACTGAATTCTCCAAACCTATCATTTCATATCAGCTTTTATGGTCTTCAGCGAGTCACTTTGTTAAAAAAACAGGTTAAAAAAAGGTAAAGGCGGGTTCTTATATCAGGGAGATCCCATGTGTTATGATTTAGAACTGACAACAGATGTTCCAGACCGCTCTCATCACCCTACGAATAGAAATTTATGTTAATATCCCCACATATACGGAGCCTTAGGAAATTCGGTTTTTTTTACACCTCCCACGAAAACTTTTGTTTTCGAACAAAAGTAGGTCACGTAAAAGTTAAGATATTTTTCTATTGTTTGATAATTTTCAAAGATGAATAGGGGAAGAGCCCTTCGGTATTGTATACGCGAAAAGGGTGAATGATTGACGTCTACATTTAGCCGGAAGCCATTTAGCTGGAAAACCCTGTGGATTCGCTTTCCCCTTTTCCGACCCTCCCCATTTCTGCTATGAGAGTTGAAGCCGACACGCGAGTATGACGTGAATTAATGGTCTCTTGAATCTTTTATCGCAACGCATTTACTTCTTTTCTTTATCCGGCCTGATAAATCAATCCCTCGCCCCTTTTCCTTTCCAAGCTTAAGCAGGACCCTTGTAATCTAGACGTTAATCGATTAATTTCGTACAAATCTCGTTTTAGGTAAACGTTTTCATGACGTCCAATTTACCAACTTGGAAAGAATGATCATTAATTCAAAGGGATTCGAGTAAAGGAGTTGTTTCGAGTTGAAATATCTCCAGGATCGTTGGTCCGCGTGATTAACAGAGTCTTAGGGTTAGCCCTAGAACTTAGCCGCAAACTAAACCCCAAACAAACCTCTCCATAAATTAAATCTACGTCCCTCCTATACGAATCCAACTCCAGGAAAAGCCCTCGCGGTTTATATTTAGGTAGCGAGCCCTCACGGCAGTTAATCTTTTTTATTTATTTACCTTCTGAATATTCTATATATTATTCGAATTAGGTATTTACGTTCTCGTTTTAATCTCAACGAAAAAAAGGGTCGAAAATGAATAATTTAGTTTAAGTGCTTTCACGGTGACGCATTTTCTTGTTTTATTGCACCCTCGAGAAGAGAAATGTGGAAAGCTTTAAGGCCGCTACGGATTGGAAATTGTCTTTTAAAACTTTGAGTAGCAATTCACTGCGAGCCCAAGGCGACAATATGGGACTTTTTCATGAAGGGACCTAGTTGGGAAAAACGATTAAACGAAAATGATATCTGGATGATACATGGGATGACTGTAAAGGAGCCAACGAAAGTTCACAGAGACTGTGGAGCGGCCTGTAGAATATTGAGAAAGTTTGAGTAATTAAGTAATCCTTCTCCATGCATTTTTAATCTCTTTTCACTTCCTTAAATTTATTCAAACGTTTTCCGTGATTCTGAATTAATATCCAGCGGACACATTTCGTTCGCTTATTCGATATTGATTTTTATATACGATACTATCATAAAACACGGTTGACCTGCTCGTGTTCATCCCGGGAGTTTCAACTCTTGTATTTTTTTTATTAGGTAGATGTTTATTTGATTTTGATTGAAATTCATAGCCATTGTTTATAGATGAATGATGAGATTGGGGAAGGGCAATCAATTTTCTTACGGGATTACAGGTGATGTCCCTCCCAGCTCGGAGACAATAATGGAAGCGTGTAAATCGAATATGAAATATGTTTTTAATGTCAACACCAGTCCTATGATTAATAGCGATTTAACGTAATTACGACCTTCTCGGATGGTAAAGGGGAAGCCGAATAATGGACGAAACTACGCGGACTCGCGGTTCAACAATGTCGCCAATGCTATTGCCTGATATCAATGGTCGAAAACAGGAGAGCGTCCATAGTTACAAGCTATTCTAGCTTCCAGCGCCTCATTCTCATCCTAAATTGTCCCGGAATTCAATGGCTTTTAATGAACTTTCTGCATCTTTTTTAAAAAAAGTTCATCAAAATTGTAGGATGCTGACAGTCTAGGAGCTAATAAGAATCGTGAGTTTTTGTGATTTCGGATTTCCATAGGCAATTAGGATATGCGTGTTATGTTCCGTGTATCGCTATAAAGAATCATCGATCGTCCAAGGTCCAATTGAGTTGCAAATCTGCAAACTCGAAGGGTCGTAATAAATTGAAATTTCCTCCTCCTCCCCTCTCGCCTCGCGCCCGGGGACGATCCAATTACCCCGAAATGGGAAATTTTATCCGGACTAATTTCGTCGGATCCCCGGGTGTACGCGTTGAAACGTACACGATCGCTATAATAAAAAGGAAGAAAATCTCATTAAAAAAACCTTGTTTCCGCCAGTTTCTTGCATTGTAATGCGAAAGAAAAGAGACAAAAGGCCCCATGCAAACAAGGGGTGAAAAAATAGAAGGTCTTTTCCCAGTTCAAAAGTATAAAAAACCCTATTTCGTGTCGCATTATGGCGGAATGCGTCACAAAAAAATATTCCGAACAAAATACAATAACAAAAACCTTCTCTTTTTAAAAATCCCTTTTTTTCACTATTTAAAATTTCTTTTCTTGGGCAACTTTGTGGACAATGTTAAAGAAAAAGCCTTCTGTCACGTTGTTAAATTGGACTGAGAAAAGTTCTTAGAAGGGTGTGATAAGAAGGGGATAGATAGAAGGAGAAATGTGAAGAAATAGAAGGTTTGAACAGAGAAACGTAGGGGACTGGGTTTCATCGTTGACAAAAACTCGGTTGGACGAAAAAAACCCTTTCCCACTTTACTCCTTTGAATCCTTTGTAGAATTAAATGTGTGAGGTGGTTCACCGAAATTACCGAAATGCGGTCAGGATAAAAAGATTTACTGTCCTATCAAAACCGTTTTGTTATTAACTTCAATCAATTATGTAAACAATTAATGGAGAAGAAAAAGTGGAAATTTAATATTTGAAAAAATTGGGTTAAAGAGCGGGATTCGAACCCGCGTCATTAGGTTTACTAGACCAATGCCTCAAACAACTCATTGGGACAGAATTGGATTTTTTGTTTAAAAAATCTGTAACTCCCGAAGCAATTAAGTTAAAGACACCGGACTACCGCCAATTTCTTCGCAAATGGTTCCTCTTTAAACTGTTATGAGGGCAATATGATAGGTGCTCATTAACTGGTATAAAAACTTGGTTGAAGTTAATTTTTTTGGTGTTTTTTTGGAAAAACTGCTGTAAAACCCATAATTTTTATGATATCGAAACCGGGCTAGGGGAAATTTGTAGCCCTATTTATTATCTACATTTTCCAAAAAGCAGAAATTTCCTAACTATAATAGAAATTTTTTTATGACGTTTTTAAAAATTGTCCTTTTTTAACTTTGAACCCTTATAATTCCCGTTCTACTCATTGAAACCTAACAATCTTTTTTTTTTTTTAAATCGTGGTTTTTTTTTAGTATTTTTAGAATCTTTAAACGGATTGTCAAAAATGTCAAAAAATGTGCGTTTTATTAAAGATTTCGCGGATTTTGTTATAAATCGACTTGAACAAAAAGTTAACATAAAAGCCTCTAGGCTTCCTCTACGTCTGAAGTTATGAAAATCGAAGTGCCATTTTGAGAATGGCATTTTCTGCCGATTATCAGCCAGACTTTTGACCTGACGAAAAAAAGTATCGAAGTAAACCCTCCTTAATTTTTATCGAGGAATCGATTGGCATAAATAACTTTTGGATCCGACGTACAGGGTGCTCATGAAGGACCCTAACTTCGTTATTTTGAGTACGTTACCTATGTTTTGACAAAAGTACTCGATTGTACTCTTGATTTCCTTTAACCTTTACTTTGACCACTTTTTTGATAGGAACCAACTGTCCAAACGTTTGGCAGTTTTGTCCCACTAGTGCGATGGTTCAATGAATAGGACGTGGGTTCGAAAACTGCTTTTGGACCGATTTTTGGAAATATATAATAACCCCATTTTTCTTTCCTAATTTAATAATTTATCATTTTCCCCCGGGGTTGGATACTCCCCGATATAATTAATAAAATCTTTTAGGTTTTGAATTGTTTGTGTTTCCTTTATGTGTCAAAAGCGATTTGAGAGAAAGCCCTTTCAAAACTCGACGCCATTCGCTTAAATACTCCCATCACCCTTTTAGCTCAAGTTTAGCCGTAAATAATACCTCTTTCTATACAGTTTTCGACTTTTGTCTAACTTTTCAATTTCGTACGTTTATTGAAAGTTTTATAATTCTTTATGGTTTTATGGAAAGTTGACGAAAATTCTACCCTTTTTTTTTTCTTTCTCCCCTTTCTTGGAAATCCGTGGGGGATCGTTTTCTTGAAATTGAGTCGATTGCCTTTAGGGATTGTTTAAACATAAGGGGGAAAGAGGGGCGAAAGGTTTTGAATGAGGAAAGGGGAAAATACGTAATTTCAAGGCAATTCTGTTCGGATAATAAAAGCTGGTAGTTATGGAAGTGGAACCCCAAAAAGGGAACTTTTTCAAAAATTGTGTTTTTTCACAGACCCTGTGTTCCTAGAACACAACCTCCTAAGCCCTACCCTTAGTCCAGTCAATAAGCCATTTTGTTTTTATAAATTTTTTTGAAATTTCAATTTTTGAATGAAATTTGTTTTAAAATTTACCCCCACCCCTGCCTGTTTATCGTTAATTGCTTTTTGAGAGTTGTTTTCAAAAGGTTATTTAATTCTCTACAATTTTTATTAAGTACACTTTTTTGATTAGATGACGTCTTTAATCCTTCATAGGTCAAAATAGAAAGCCCCGTTTTTTTCCACCTCGTAGCTCAGATACGTTTAGTCCTACAAAAAATTGTATTAGCTCAAAATTGTAGCAGATTCAAAAATCTTTAATTTTGTACAAAAAATTATTTCGCGTACGACCTACGGTTTTCGAGATATTTGCGGAAAACGGAAAAAAAAAATCACCTTTTTTTTGTCTACCCCCAGGCCTAGATTGACTGGACTACCTGTATATGGTATAGATTTAGCGAAGACGGGAGTTTTCTGCCGAAATCTATCTTTGGCGAAGGCGGAACACTTTAGCGTTCTTTGTTGCCCCCCTCCCAAGGCCCTACTCTGTATAATGGTGCAAAGGTGAAGATCGGTGGTTTCTGCTAAAATCTCCATTTGGAGGCTTCGGAAGCTTTAAATTGTTCCTTGAGGCTTCTGGAAGTAGAAACATTTTGGTTTTGAAGAGCCTGTTGTAAAATCATTTTTGGACTAATTCCAATTTCTCGTTTTGAGGTGATGATTAATTTGGTAAGATTGGGGAAACAATCAACGTAAAAGGGGGCTGCTGTGTCAAGGAGGGGGCTCGTTTTATTAACGAGTCATCCACTTGAGAGCTTTCCCGTTTAAAACAGAAATCCTTCTTAAGACGGGCTTCTTCACAAGGAGGAAAACTTTATTTCCTTGCGTAAAAAAAGATGCGATTTAAGTGGCACACGCTTCGTCGATTTTGATCGATTAAGGTCGAGTTTGTTGTTAATATAATTCCCCCCTCCGACGCGGAATAACGGGCGTGCCTTTCCGATATTCACGAATAATCCGGGGTTGACCTCAACCGGTAACGAGCGGGAATCTTGTACATAATTTAGTCGGAAGAGTTTCCGAGTGGATGGTCCGCGAAGATAGAATTCTTGGAAACGACGTTATGAAAACGGAAAAATAAATTGGTTCGTGATATTTGAGAGAGGGAAAATTGCAAAATGCCTCTCATTATTCTTTTCAGTTCACATTTTCCCTATTTTTCAAGTATCGTGGAGCGCGCCTCTGAAAATTTTGACTTCCTGGTTCATAAGGGGGTTGCTGAACACAACCCATCACCTCCCCTACCCTCCATGCCCCCGAAAATTCCACCACATCCCATCACCTCCCCACCATCGCTCAAAACATACCCCACATCGCTCATAAATTGTGGAAGTTGTGGTCGTTTAAGGGAGATTCTCCCATCAGAATTGTTTGTTTCTCATTCAAGAGATCGCAGCACTATCACCCCCAAAGTTTAATCGTTTTGGGCACTAAAAATGGTCGGAAAAATTTTTTTTGAAAAGCGCGTTCTCATTCTTTCGGAAAACTACGTGCTGTTTAGAGGGCAGTTTTTCCGAAAAAGTTTTCCTCGGAAAAATAGAAAATGCAATTTTCCACCAAAACTTTATTTTTGAAAAAACAGGTAGTCATCTTGTAGGTTTTGACGAGCTGATTCCAAATATGCTAATATTAAGACGATTGGATGGATAGATTCGTCGATACGAGATTTTTAAGGCTTAGATGCTGCGGGGTTCCGGGGAGTTAAATGAGGGGGGAAGAAAAGATAAACAAAAGATTGATAAACCTTAAACACATGGTCAATCGTGAAAAAATGATCTTTGAGATAACAAGTTATAGCGATTTAATGAATAATGTACATCGTAGTTCTTTAAAAAATGATGAAATTTTGCTGTACTGAATGTGTGGGCTATGCTTCAGATTATAAATATGGCTGCTGGCCTTTTCGAGATAATATTAGTCAAAACCATGTCAGATGCATACAATGAGAATTTCTGTTGTATTCTAGCCTCAAATGGCATTGAAACCCCTTTGATATGAAACTTCCCTCAAAGTTAGACCATTAAAATTACGCTTAAAAGGCCATTGTACCCTCAATCAATATTTCGCTATCTTTTGGAATATTGGATGTGAAGCCTTTATCGAGCCTTTTAGTGAGGGAGCCCTCTTTTTAATCCAATATCCTAGCAAAATCGAAGACTATGGAATTATCTGTAATGAAATTGAGGGGAAGTTTACCTTTTGAATTAGCATCCGGTCAAAACTTGTTCCTGGGAATTGAAACAACCCGTTCAATCTGGAAGACCCTGGAAAGCCTATAAAGGAGGGTCGAGGTATCCGATATCAAATTCCATTCCAAGTTTCCGATTAAACACTGTATCTTCCGAGAAACCGTTTTAGCCCTCATAGACATTTTTCGATGATAAACGAATAAAAACTTGAACTTTTTATAATTTTTTTTCTTTCTTAAGTAAAGTGTTCTTCAGTAAACACTGACTAAGGAAAAATTTTCCTCTCAGGTAGAAAAAAAAAAGATAAACTTGTTATTTACAAGTTTTATTTGCCCACGCTTCATTTTCCGAGGCGTACACCATAAAGAAAGGGGGGCGAGTAGGTTTTTTCCGGTTGATAAAATCCTTTTTTGCTCTGGATTTCTCCGGCTTACACTAATTGCACCCCTTTATGCTTCCTCACATTATTTCCTAATGTATTCTTCAATGTTTTTTTGTACAAAATATCGACTTTATTACTCGGAGTAAAGAAAATGTAAATTAGGGCCCGAAAGAGGGGTTGATCCACGAGTAGGCTTTACTGGATTTAGAGGGAAAGTAGGCTCCTGGATTAACCTTCTCTAAAAGTGCAAGACTTGAGAGTGGAAGGATATACGACTTAACCCCAACTTTGCCAATTTTAAAAGCACTTTATTCGCACATACAAAATAGAGAAAAACCTCCTCTGTTCTGTCTTAAACGCGAATTTTCTTGATATTTAGCCAATTACGCTAAACGCGTTTCCACTTGAGCTGTGAACCTTTTTAAAAAAGATCAAAGGAGCAATTTTCCTTTAAAACGTCTTTTTCTTTACTGAAGGAGTCGGTTTTAAATCCTTCATTATTTGGGAAAATGGTCCCAAGTTGAAGAGCATTCGATTCTGAACAATTTGTGAGTTCCCGGGGCTTCCTGCGATTGATATTTTCCGAGTTATGACGATTTTTGAAACACCCCCCTCCCTACTGGCAGTTTTTAAATTTTTTTTTCTCTGAAGCCATATTGACTCTATGAATTATGGGTTCTTTATTTTATCAAAAAGTAGGGGTAGTGCTTTCTTAGAAATGCAATAAATTAAAAAATTTCATATGTCAATGTTTCCTATCTAGATCTAAACCATAAATAATTTGTCTTACACCGCTTGTCAGCGATAACGAAAATTTCAATTTAAAAAAAAACACAGACTTTGTCAAATAAGGGATTACATATTACGTTGACACATTAAAAAATTTTCTTTTCCTTTTATTAGAAGTTTTTTGAGGCAAAAGCATTGTCCGCGTCCTGATATTAGATAGTCCAGTCAAACTATGCCCGAAAAGGCCAAATAAAAGAATCAACAGGTCAAAATAGAAAGCCATGGTTTTTTTTTGCAACCTCGTAGCTCCGATACATTTGGTCCTACAAAAAATCGTATCAGCTCAAAATTATAGGAAATTTAATTATCTTTAATTTTGTACTAAAAATCTTTTCGCATACGACCTACGGTTTTCGAGATATTAGGAAAAAACGAAAAAAATCGCATTAAAAACGCTCTAGCGTCCAAAGTTATTGACTTTTTTGTGGTTAATCAGGGGACCAACCCCTACACATTTCCGTAGAGAAACAAAATACCTTATTTTTTCCCACCCCAGGCTTAGTTTGACTGGACTAAGAGTGTCCTTTTATTAGAAGATTTTATCATATTAAAACCTATATAAATTTGACGGGGACAAAAAAAGTGTCCGTCTATGGGAGGTGTCCGCCTATTGGAAGTGTCCGCTTTGGAAAGTTTCACTCAAATAATTTTTATTACTTTATTACTATTATTATTAATTATTGCTCTTTTAGTCTTACTAATCTTATTAAAATAAAAAATCCGCTAAAATGTTTATCTAGGAGCGCGGAAAAGAATGGAAAAGTCAACGGATTTTCGTAGTATTTCATTCGTCATTTTTTTGGACGGGTCAACAGCCTTTTGAAATCGAATCTTTAAAAGTTAAACTTTAAATTTTTTCATGCCGCAAAGTGGGCCTCTCCTGTCTTACTGGAACCCTTCTCCATCTACTTTATGATGAAATAACTGAAATTTCTTTTAGGACCAACGAATAATTTAATAAATTAGAAACTTCAATGCAAGCAGCCGATACATCACAGAATCATTTAGAATTTTAATTACCTTTCCATAATAAAAACAGCCAGAAGTTATCTTGAATTAGCATAAAGCAATTTTTTTTACTTCCTATAATAAACTTTTTTTAATCAAATTTTGGCTTTTAAAAAAAAATCAGGAAAGGGGGGAAAAAGTTAACTGAGGAAACAATTAATCAAAGGGGGTTTTTGTAGGGCGGGTTTCGTAATTTGTAAAAATGTCCATTATTAGCCTCTTTTACCCTTGGGGGTATACTTTTAAGACCATTAAGGTTTCCTACACTTCTACCGATAGAAAATGAACCTTTAATTAAGAAGTATTTTGTGGTTCGGAAAGGGTTCAATATTTACCGTTGTTATCTCACCGTGTTAACTATTTTATGGTCAAAAGTTCCTTGAATTCTCTCTCGCAGGGTTTTCCTATTTGACTTGGGCTTTCATTGAAAATTGGGTTTATATACAGTTGGCCGGCTCTGGACTTAGTCAGGGGGAAAAATTGAAAACCAATATTTGTTACAAGGGTTGGATTCTTCAAAAATTTACAAACCACCTATCTCAACAACGGAGGGCTCTTTTTACATTTTTTTCAAGCATAAAAAAAATTGTGACAAATAAATTATTGTTAGTGAAAAAAAGATTTTTCGGAGGAGAATTTTCTCGGTGCGAATACGAGTTGTCGGATTGGGGATTCGTGTCACGTACTCTTTCAAATTGGTTGTGACGACCTCATCTTGCGTAAGGAATTTACCGAGACGTACGCATTACAGGAAAGCCCCATTCACCTTGACAATGCCGTACATGACGTAATGGTATTTCAAGGTAGAAGGAAAAAAAAACGTGCCAAAATATACGTTGACTAACAATGATAAAATTTGTGGTTTCATATCATTTTGATAGAACTGTCACAGTTTGCACGTTTTTCTGAAAATCAATAGTTTCAGGTAGGTAGGTGACCTTTTTTTGGCGGATCCTGTGATACGACACTGGTAGATCTACCCGTTTAGACCCTCATTTAACTCAAGGCTCTTTTTGGAGCTAGTTTGTACCTCAGTTTTAGACCCATTTTGGACTGGTTTGGACTCATTTTAGACTGTTTGGACCCACTTTAATTTTTTTGGACGCGTATGAGCTGGTTTGGACCCATTTTGGACCGGTTTGGACCCGTTTTAGAGTGGTTTGGACCCACTTTAATTTGTTTGGACGCTGATGAGATGGTTTGGACCAATTTTGGGTTGGGTTGGGTCCCTTCTAGACTAGTTTGGATCCATTTTAGGCCGGTTTGGACCCATTTTGGGCTGTTTTGGACCCATTTTAGGCTGTTTTGGACCCATTTTAGACTGGTTTGGACCCGCTTTAATTTGTTTGGACACGGATGAGCTGGTTCGGACCAATTTTGGGTTGAGCCTCTTCTAGACTGGTTTGAACCCATTTTAGGCTGTTTTGGACCCATTATAGACCGATTTGTTTCCATTTTTGACTGGTCTGGACCCATTTTTACTGGTTTGGACCGATTTCGGTGGCTTGGACCCACCATTTTTTTACCTGAAAATTTCCAAAACATGATTTTTTACGTTTTTAAAGGTGGAAAACACAAATCTCGAGTCGCTTTTTAGATATAAAAACTTTTTTTTTTCAACCCCACCCACCCATGTCGGCGGACTACTTTTTTTTTTACCGAAAAATTTCTAATTTTTGACTCTTTCCGAAAATTTTGACATTTTTAATGCCGAAAAACTCGAATCTGAAGTCGGTCTTGGAAGCAGGGACCATTCTACATTTTTTTGACCTGAAAATTGTCAATTTTTAATTGCGTCCAAAACTCGATTTTTGACGTTTTTATGGGTGAAAAACACGAATCTGCGGTCGTTTTTGGTTTTTAGCGGATTTTCGTTGGAAAGTAGGCTATTGAGGGGTCGTCACGGAGGCTCCCAGGCTATTTTACCTCACCACAACACAATAGCGAACCTTTGATCACCAAATTTTCCATACTTAAACAATATCCAGCCAAATGATTAGTTCTGGTCTTACTCGAAAAGAAATGTGACAGAAATCGGAAGCGTTCATTAATTTTTATGCATGGGAATTGGGGTCTAAATAGAGCGAATCGAAACGGAGAGGAGATACACCCGAAATGGGACACAATACGCCCATAGGCCGAGTTTAATGTCCTCTGACATACTTAACGGTTTTCAAAAAAATTAAACAATTTCAACGTTTTAAGACTATCGATTTCTTCTCCCTTCAGACTTCCCCTAGACATTCCTTCGGTTTGATATATAACCTGGCCGAAAGGAGCCCGCTCTATAAAATAGGGGGAGTCTATTGTCTCCGTATAAATAAATATGAGGTGGGGAGATAATGAGAAATAGCTAGGATATGCAATCACGTGTCTTCAATAAGACAGCACACTAGGGAATCAGTCCCCTCCTATTTCAAAACCGCCTGGAGGGGAAAATCTTAAGAACTCGTATATCTAATTTTAGACATGGGAAATTTTTGTGGAAAAAATTCGTATCCGCTGGGAGTTATTCGAATTTCATTCATAACTCTGCATGATTTCGGTTAAAAAAAAGAGAGAACAAAATGGACGGGAAAGAGTTTTCGACCGCAAAAACCTCAGGGGATGAAAAGCACCCGCCGTTCTTACGTCTAGAGTAAATGGAATTAAATTACTCCTCAGTTCTACCAGGCTCCTCAATTATTAAAGGCTTACACACTTTTTTTTTCCTACTTCGGAGGTTGAAATTTTAACATTTCCAAGAAAAAAAGCTTTTTTATTTCAGTGTGGAACGAACTCGAATTTCGATCGGCTCAGTTTGCTAATTTTCGCGCTCAATATTTTCAATTCTTGTCCCAATTTTTCATTTTCGTATTCCACTTCGGCAAGCCTGCTTTGCAAAAAGAGGACCCTTTGCCTTTTCATTTCCTCTCTTGACAAATTGTTTCTTTTCGTTAAAGGTTTTTTCGCCCGAGATCTCTCTTTGATTGTTCCGCCTCTCTCTATTTTCGTCGACATTATTGAAGTTTTTTTAAATAAATAATATTAAAACAAAAATTTAGTTGAAAGCAAAATAAAATTTTTACAGATGGGCGGTGGATCTTTTATTTAATTGTTTAAAAACCGGGGAGCCGACAATTGGCGGACGAAGCACTAGCTAGGAGATCAGCAGATGCAATAGCACTAGTGTCCTTAGCAACCATGGTTACCTAATAGCCTTCATTTCTTGCAAACTTCGGTGGAAGTTGAGTGCTCCAGACACGCAAAGTTACAAGTGCTATAATCATAATTTTTTCGGTCCGTTTAACTCAACCGCAGGTACACTCAGAATAACATAAATCCGAGTTGAAGTGTCGAGATTTTCAGTGTGGGAACCACTCGGCTTAATTGTCTGTTAATACAGAGGGCGGGTAAGTTTGATGGTTCGTAGGTAGGGCGATGACGCTCATCAGCGGCTTAACGACAATTAAATCCTCCCAGAGATCGATCCCCGCCATCTCAATAAAATCGGAAATTGAGGATAATCGTCCCGATGTAGTTACAGAAAAGAGACAAGTGTTCGATCGGTTAGGTTGGAAAAGTGCCGAATTACTTTTACGAGGTGGAAAAAAAAAAGGGGAAAAAAAGGTCTTTCTTCCCATTGTTACCGGCTCAAAAGAGCTTTTCCGATTATTTTTCTCTTATTTTGAATGTTCGTAAAACTTTATCGGCCAAAAGGGAAAAATTTATAAGAAAGGGTATAAAACATTGGGCGCCTCCTTTTGGTATTTACCGCCCTATAGGGAGGTCTGAGGTCATTCTAGGACCGCTTACCTCAGCAAAGAGTCCTTTTTTGGTCTATTTCAAAACTAGAAAAACCTTCGATTTTATCAGGTGAAAAAAGAATTCTTTTTATCGAACAACCTTGTCTGGTGGGTTGAAGCCGGCAAGGATATTGGCAAGGAAATACGTGGGATTTCGAGGATTTCTTTCTTGTTTAAAGCTTTAAAAGACTTGAAAGTATAAAAACATTTATTTACTTAATTTTAACATTTAACCTACTTTTTTAACAGGAAAGTTCTGGTATGGCCAGGGGCGGACTGGGACCTTAGGGTGTGGGTGGGTTTTCAGTTAAGGGGCGCCCGGATTGGGGGGGGGGGGCAAAATTGGATTTTAGAAAAATATATTCAGCAAAAACAGAGGTTCCCAAACTTTTTCACAGTGCGTCCCCCCTTTTAAACAAATTAAAACCTTTGCCCCCCTCCCCCACTAAGTTTTGAATGTTAACTTTAAAGTTTTTGGATGAAATTTGGGTTTTAAAATGTTGATTTTGAGGTTTTTGACAAAAGAAATTGCACTTAAAACGTTGATTTTGAGATTTTTTGATAAAAATATTTGCTCTTATAATCATGATTTTGAGGTTTTTGACAAAAAATTGTCAATTTAAATTGGTTTTGAGGTTTTTTGACCAAAATTTTGCTTTATAAATGTAAGTTGAATATGGGGTTTTTGAACGAAAATTAGGCTTTAAAAATGTTGGTTTTGAGGTTTTTGGACGAAGGCTTCATAAATGTTGATTTCGAGGTTTTTTTTAAAATGTTGATTTTGAGGTTTTTGACGAAAATTTGGCTTTATAAATGTTGATTTCGAGGTTTTTGACGAAAATTGGGCTTTATGAATGTTGATTTTGAGGTTTTTGGACGAAAATTAGGCTTCATAAATGTTGATTTCGAGATTTTTTAACCAAAATTAAGCTTTAGAAATGTTGATTTTGAGGTTTTTGACGAAAATTTGGCTTTATAAATGTAAGTTGAATATGAGGTTTTTTGACGAAAATTGGCTTTTTTTTTTTTTTTTTTTTTTTTTGCTGGGCGGAACGTTTTCTTAGCCCCAACCTTATAACTCCCTACCCTATGGTTCAATTTGGTGAAAATTGGAGTTGTTCAAATTTCTCTTAAAACAATAAGCCAATTTGTTCCATTGTTGAAAAAAATTATCTCGAGAAAATTGTGTCAGAAGTCTTTTTTCTTCGTTCCATTGTATAAATTTTATATAAGGATTACAATGTCAAAATATTGGGTCGTTCGGAAAGTCCGTTCGCCGGTTTTCAGGAAATGAATTTAGACATTTTTTTCAACAATGCCTTCTATTTCTATCAATAATATAATTTCCCCCGTTTCTTATAACTTCTTCCCACCTCTCCATAAGCTTTAAAATCCCTCTTTTAAAAAACTCTCGTGGCTTTTCTGCAAAAACTGCTCAAGGTCGTTTTTCACTTCGTCGTCGTTTTGTCTTTCAAATGACTACTCAGAGACCGAAAAAAGTGATAATCTTATGGGGCGAGGTCTGGTGAATAAAAAGAATCACGGAAGGATGGGGTAAAATAACGGCAAAACCTTCCACTCGAGCTCGGTTAGTTTCTGGCGAGTCGGAATCGCCGCGTGAGGGCGCGCTTAGACGTGGTGGAAGATCACGGAATGACGAATTTGACGATTGACGAGACCGGGCCTTTTTCTATTCCAATGTTGGCTATCTCACGAACTTTTAGAAGAGGATGGCAGCTATCAAGTCCCCTCACTCGGTCAGAATAGGTTTCTTTTGGTCGTCCAGGTCTAGGCGCGTCCGACACCGAAAAATCACCTCCTGAAAACTTTATAAACCATTTCTGGCAATTTTGAGCAGACAGAGCTTTTACTGGATAGACAAGCTTTAGTTTTTTGCTTACTTCCGAAGCTCATTTCCCTTTACGATGAAAATAAGGCATAATGTGCTGAAAATGCTCATTTTCGGTCCTTTTTTTCGCTGTCAAAATCTGCTGTTTTAACAATAAAAAAAAACATTCCGGATTGGTAAACAAACAAAAAAGAAAGTAAACTGTTTTAGGAAGAGATCCGAAAAGGTTTCTTTCAAGTCTCGAGTGGATTGATGACGTACGATCGGTCGAAAGTGGTTAATTGGTGAACCGGCGAACGGACTTTCCGAACGACCCAATATTTCAAGACGAAGAATTCGCGGTCTAGGTCCTGGGAAGGGGTAATGGAAATTGGGTAAGTCCCGTTTTTGTAATCTTGGTAACAATTCGAGTAGGGAAGAAGGGCTCGGCGGAGGCCCGAAAACCCAATTTAGTCGAGGGCAATTACATAACGTCTTTTCTTGAAAGGAAAATTAACTTTTCCTGTTAGTTTAGAAACGTTTTGTTCAGTCTCTTCTCCCCCTTAACCTATTTATTACGGTTGTTAATATGAATAACGAAAACAATATTGAGGTTCCAATTCGGACGAAAATTAAAGCAATAAATGTTCATATTGAAATTATTGGAATATAATCTGGCTAATGGCGTATGAACTGAGGTGGAAACTAATTTGTAAAAGGTTAAATTTGCTCGGGATTTGAAAACTGGCTGATTGAGTCTCCCAACTGGATTTCCCTCGAAAATTCCGTTTGACTAATCAGCAACTCTGTTTTAAAATTATTCGCGTTTCGATGCTCTTCAAATTGGCTTTCTTTTCGAAAAATATGGAACTAATTCGAGGATTAGGTGAGAAATGTTGGCGATGAGATTATCGGAGGTGTTGATACAATAACGAGATAAGGATTGGATTTCGAACTGTGCCCAGGGGGGTGGTGGTGGGGGTGTGGAGGGGAGGGGGAGTTTAGGGGTGTTTGATGTATGGATTACGTCTCAACTTGCCAGGGATCGAATCGATCCCTCGCCGGTGTTCCACTCTGTTTACGGTAATTAGACAATAGAGAGTCCCCAAGCATGTCAAAGGGACACTGATCTCTCATCATAGAACCTACTCAACGGATCAAACGTCTGCAAATAAGAAATGTTTGTTGGAATAATTAAAATTAAGGAGTGGAGAGCGCAATTATTTGTCGAGGGTGTTCAAGTAGCTTATTTTGGATCGGGGTGGGGGGCATCATTGTTCTTAATATGTCAACACAGGCTAGCGATGGTTTTGGATTCTCTTCTGGGGACATTTTCTTAGGAAAAGACCATTTTTAAGATGATTTTGTATCCTTTCTCATAACGATAGACCCTTTTTGCCTTATTTTGTATCTTTTCTCACAAGAAGAAATTTTTTAAGCCAAATTTTGAACCTTTTTTGACAAGAAAAGACGACTTTTTAGCCAAATTTTATACTTTTTTCGACAAGAAAAACCCTTTCCAGCCAGATTTGGAACCTTTTTTCTTTGGAAAAGACCCTTTTTTGGCTTTTATTGTATTTTTTCGCCTTAGATAGTCCAGTCAATCTAAGCCTGGGGGTTAAAAAAAAAAAAAAGGTATTTTGTTTATCTACGGAAATTAGTAGTAGGCCCCCTGATTAACCACAAAAAAGTCCCCTACCGAAACCCGTAGGGAAAAGTGTCTAGAGCGTTTTTAAGGTGATTTTTTTCGTTTTTTCTGCAATATCTCGAAAACCGTTAGTCGTAGGCGAAATAATTTTTAGTACAAAATTAAAGATAATTTAATTTGCTATAATTTTGAGCTAATATGATTTTTTCGTAGGGCCAAACGTTTCTGAGCTACGAGGTCGCAAAAAAACCGGGGTTTCTATTTTGACCTCTAAAGGACATAAGACGTCATTTAATCAAAAAAGTGTACTTAATGAAAGTTGTAGAGAATTTAATTACCTTTGAAAACGACTCTCAAAAAACAATTAACGATCAATAGGCAGGGGTGGGGGTAAATTTCAAAAAATTTAAAAACAAATTTCATTCAAAAATTGAAATTTCAAAAAATTTATAAAAACGAAATTAAAGCCTATAAAATTTGCTGCAAATTTGATTTAATAAGATTTTTTGTAAGACCAACCGTTCCTGACCTACGAGGCGACAAAAAAGGGGGATTTTCGAGTTTTTCCTATGAAAAAAAGTCAGATTTTAGAAAAGTCGGAAAAAATCAAGGAAGGAGATATCCTATCAAAAAAGTGTACTAAGTAAACGTTGCAGAGAATTCAATTTCCATTCAAAATCAACTATCGTGAAGCAATTAACGATCAACATGTAGGGGTGGGGGTAAATTTCAAAATGCATACTCAAAAAAAAAATTTAGTCAAAATATTTTATTGAAAAAATTCATATTTCAAAAAATTGTATAAAAACAAAATTAAAGAGTATTAAATTTGCTACAAATTTGACCTAGTAAGATTTTTTGTAGGACCAAACGTATCTGAGATACGAGGCGACAGGTCCTTCTGGGGTTAAAATTGTGTTTTTGAAATTTACCCCCACCCCTACATGTTGATCGTTAATTGCTTCTCGATAGTTGATTTTGAATGGAAATTGAATTCTCTGCAACGTTTACTTAGTACGCTTTTTTGATAGGATATCTCCTTCCTTGATTTTTTCCGACTTTTCTAAAATCTGACTTTTTCTTAGGAAAAACTCGAAAATCCCGCTTTTTTGTCGCCTCGTAGCATATTCTAAACGCGGCGCTCTATTCCCTCTCTCAACTCAGGGGATTGAGGCAATGAGTAGTACCTTTAGTGAGGTACGATTTGGTCAAAGGAGGGCTAGCCCCCCAAAAAGATTATTTTTAGGTCTTTTTCTTATCATATAAAGAAAAGCCGTGAAAATTTTCATTCAGAACAGTCAACTTATACTCCACTCATACCCACACGAGATTTTCCGTGGTGGTTCCGTTAACGCGATAATTAGTTAAACAAGATGGTAATCGAACGAGAAAAGCAAACAATACAAAGTAGGCGTTGAAGAAGGTTCAAAAAACGGGCGAGGTCGTTTGCCTCGATTAGAAAGTGTTACAAAAGATTGCGCAAAAAAATTCTGTAGAACATTGATCCTTCACAAAGGAACGACAAATCATCCGTTGCGCAACTTAAAACTCAAAAAACGCCCATTTAACCATAAAAATAAGGGATGATGGCAACCCTGAGGAAGAAACGCTCTAAATAGAAGCCTTATCGTGAATTGTGTTGTTCGGAAAAGTTGTAATTGCTCGTAAGGGAGTCGAGAAGCTTTTAGTGCGTCATTCGGAGGTGTGTGGAGGGAATGAGAAGGAAAACAAATTGTCCTATCCTTTTGAGTTTTAAATCAATCCCGAGCGTGCAAGGATAAAAGATAGATTTCCCCTGAGAAGGGAGGGGTAACGTTCCTGAGCTAATACTCCCCTTCACTCGGCTATAAGTTAGCCAGGATTGAGACACTCCTTCGGATGGTGGTTCTGAAGGGCGATGGAAACGGTCCGGGGAAGGGGGGGGGTAAAAGGGTGAGCCTTTAAATATTTCAATTCCATGCCTTGTAGGAAGCAAACACCCCCGCGCCCCTTTCTCACTACTCTGCCAACCTCACACTCTTCGACCATTTAAGCCCTTTCGCATAGCAAACGGAGGTTTGCATAAGGCGTCCCTCTTTTTCGGTTCTTCTCAATAGACTTTCTGCCCCATTTCCTATTTTTAAACCCCTTCCGAAATTGGAAATCGGTAAACGCACTTTAGCTTTAAAAAGACAATATTCGGCTCATCGAACGTTTAAGCCGCCTTTGTCCCTTTAGAGTCGGAAGGTTAAATGAGAGCTTCTTGAAAAGAGAGAGGCTGAAAGTTCAAACGTCCGTTTCATCGTACGTAATTAAAGCCTATTTGTAGAGAAACGAGCGAGGTAAAGTTCAAATCTGAAAAGGACAAAAACTGCCCCGAATCCTCCAAAAGTCACGACTTTAATCACGGCTTTAATTCCACAAAGAAAACCACTTCTATGAGCCCTTCGGTATTAAATTTAATTTTGCTATATTTACAGGGATGGAAACGAAATTAGATTTTGTTTGAAATATAAGGGAGATGATATTTTTAGAGAGAGAGGATTCCCTCTGAAAATTGAACTTCAAGAATCGGATTACTGGTCCCAAATAACATAATTGCTTGACGATAAGCCCTTTGAACGAAGTTTGTTCTCAAGTTAGTTTATACACTTTTCCGATTGGAAAAAAAGGTCTCGTCTGGTCTGGGAATTATGGAAGCGGAACCCTCTAAACGGGAACTTTCTCAAAAAGTGTGTTTTCATACATACCTGTTCATTTGTTGGGCGGAACGCAGCCGCGTTCCTATCCCCAACTCCCAACGCCCAACATGGTGAAAATGTTATGAAGATCTGACTGGACGACCCCACAAATTTAACTTTTGACAAAATTTCCTTAACGTTTGAGAAAAAAAAAGTTGAAAATTTTGAATTGGTGGCCACCATTTGACCCTTTCCTAAAGGCTCCCGCCGGGTAAGATAGGCGAATCGGCCCTAGGCAAGTTTTCGCTCTCTCTTTTCTCTTTTCTTTTTTTCTCTTTTTTTTTAGGGTGTTTTATATCTAAAAAGAAACCTACTCACCAAATTTTAGGGTCCTAGGGTCAGTTACAACAGAAAACGTGAAAAAGCGAAGTTTTGTCACTATTTATTTTTTCTCCGACGAAGAAATCAGATAAAATTTTTTTGCGAAGTCTTAAATTACTTTAAAACATGTCAGAAACAACTCAAAGTTTTTTGGTTTGGATCAAAAAATTATTGAGACCAGTTTTGGACGTTTTTATGTGAAAAACCAGAGTGCGAATTTCACATTTTCTATTAAAAACAGTAGTTAGTAAAATCGTGACACATTTATATCAACAGAAAACGTGTATTTTTATGTAAGAAACACTCTCAATTTTTTTCAAAATTTTAAAATTGGTGGATCAACTCCGTTTTCAAAGAAAACCCATGATTTTTGTAACGATTAAATTTAAACGTCCATAACTTCCTTAATTCTTTACCGATTTATTTTTTCAATATACCGTTGGAAAGCTATTTTAAAGGGCTATCAAAGTTGTTTTAGTTAATACAGTTCTCAGATGACTCCTTCACCCTCAAAAATCGACTCGAAGTTGAACAACAAAAAAAAAATTTTTATTTTTTTTTTTATTTGCCCCAAAATGTGATTACTAACGTTTTTAGCGGATTTCCGTAGGAAAGCAGGCTATTGAGGTGGTCGTCACGGAGGCTCCCAGGCTAGAGGCTTATATATTCGTGATCAGGAAGCTCTGGGGATCACAAAAATATAGGATGTTCCTTTCATGTTTATTTATATATATATATATATATATATTTATATATGTACATGTTCATCGCATAACTGGAGCAATTTTTGCATGAGGTTGATGAAACTCGGTATTTAGGGTCTAAAAAAATTGAGAAGGAAACCTATTGAAAATGGCTTGAATCGAGCAAGCGGTTCTGGTACTTCGCTTAGGGCATAAAGGGCATTTTCGTGATTTTCTCAGAACCTGAAGGGTTGAGATGGTTGAAAATCGTGACGGGAAGGTCCTAGGGGCCGAGGATCATAGTTAATAGCAGTTCAAATCTCAAAATCGGTTCTGAGACTTGGCTAAGGGGCCTAAATGGAATTTCGTGATTTCTTCGGTACCGGAAAGTTTGAGATGGTAGGAAATGGTGACGGAAATATGTTATGGCCCGAGGACCATAGTAGAAGACAGTTGAAATCGCCTAAGCGGTTCTGGGACTCTCCTGAGGGACTTAAATGGAATTTCGTCATCTTTGAAAATAAGAGCAGGAGATGGTCGAAATCGATTATAGGAGCTGCTCATGAACTGAGAATTCACATTTGACAACAGATCAAGCCCGCATACGAAGAGGAAGCTACTTAGGGCATTGATGAAATTAATTTTAGAATTTGAACTTTTGGCGGTGAAAATCACGTGGTTTAATTGAAATATGCTGAGCTATAGGCTTTGAAAATTTTCCGCTGATTTCTAGAGGATTTTAAGCTATTGTGGTCGGTGCGAAGGAGGCTCCGGGCTCAGAGACCCATTTCATTATTTTACTGTGGCGTAGCCAGGACATCAAAGATAGGCTTAGGGAAGGCCTTTCCGGAGGAAATCCGCTGCTTCTCGAGGCTGCCTCGAGGCTTTTTTGTGTGAGGAACACGATTCTGAAGTCAATTTCTCGATAAAAAAAAATTATCACCCAGAATGCCTTCGAAGCCCAATATGAAGCCAATTTTGTCAGAATCATGTGTGGTTTTCTTTGAAAACGGAGTCGATCACCAATTTTAAAATTCTGAAAAAAAATTGAGAGTGTTTCTAACATAAAAATACTCATTTCCTGTTGATATAAATGTGTTATGATTTTTTTAACTACTGTTTTTAATAGAAAATGTGAAATTCGCACTCTGGTTTTTCGCATAAAAACGTTCAAAACTGGTCTCAATATTTTTTTCATCCAGACCAAAAAAATTTGAGTTGTTTCTGACATGTTTTTAAGTAATTTCCGACTTCGCAAAAAATTTTTATTTGATTTCTTCTTCCGAGAAAAAATAAATAGTGACAAAACTTCGCTTTTTCACGTTTTCTGTTATAACTGACCCTAGGGGCACCCTAGGACCCTAAAATTTGGCGAGTAGGTTTCTTTTTAGATATGCAATAATTAGCGAGTTTCTGGAGGAAGATATGAGATATTGAGGCCGGTTTCCTGGAGGCTTTCTTTTTGAGGAAGTTAAAAATGAAATTCTTATATAGAAGACTTTAGTATTTAAAATGATCTCCGCTCGTGAAAAGTGGTAAATCCCACCTGGTTGTGAAATCCGCATAATTTTAATCCGTGAACGTGGAAAAGAGGGGTGGGACGCTAATTAAACTGGCAGAAGAGATCGACGTTGAACGAGGCCCAGGCGACGTAGGGGGGAAAGCTGTAATCAAAAAGCTATTAAAATTCTGTAGTAATACTACCGGCAGAATCTGCATAATTTAAAACGGTAGGAAGGGATGCTGAAAATTAATACATTGACTTTTCGTCTGCAGTTAAAAAACAGAAAATGTATCTACAGAAATCTTCCTGACTTAAAGCCATCCGGAATAATTGGGACCTTTTCGGTGATAATTCCTTATACTTTCCCCCAACACCCCTTTCAACCTTTTAAAAGCCTGTAAAACTTCTATAAAAGTTTCTTTTTGAAGGGAGGGGGTCTTTAATAAATCATAATTTTGTACCTAACTTTTATACATTGCTTTTTAAAGGAGACTTTTATATCAATTTTTTTACATAATTTTTAAAAAGCTAACCGTTCTTCCTAGGTAGACGTGTTACTCTTTAATTTGATTGATATTTGGCAGTAGACAATATTTCCTCCATGGCTCTTCTTGGACAGTTATACAGGAGGAAAATCCAGAAATGAAACTTTCTCAAAAAGTGGGTTCTTTCATGGCGGAACGCTTCCGTGTTCTTAGCCTCAACCTCCTAAAGCATCGGGGGTCTTATTTAGATTTCCAAGTGGTGCCACGCTCCTCCAGGGAGGCGTAGTACCAATAGATATAAAAGGCCGGTTCTACCCCAGTGGTGGTGGAGGAGGAGGAGCAAAGTCAGCAGATCGCCAAGTCCAGCTCTACTGGAACAGGTGATTGAGATGGCTGCTTCATATCCTCCACCTCCACAGCCTTTTCTATACAAGTATAGTGTTTAAATTATCTGCCAAAGATTTCCTTCCTTGTTAGCTTTTTTATCTCTTTATTGACATAAAAGCCACTTTCGTTTTCAATAAGACGTTACCGTCGTAAAGTTTCATTTTCAGTCTAAAAAGCACTTTTTTACCTAATAAAATACCCGATATAGGAAAAAGAAGGCCTTAAACTAGATGTTATAATATTTATGTGATAAGCATTGGGGACGTGGCCCCCCAAAGGAAATAAGAAGAAAACGTGCTCTCCAACTCGTCCGCTCGTTACTTCCTTTTCTATAAAGAAAAAAAAAATTGTTGAAAAAGTTTTCTCGTTTAAAATCTTTTTAATTAAGACCGAAAACTGTTTAAGGGATTTCCCGTTGGGGATTTTTAAACTTTTCCAAGTGTGTCAATATTAGAAAAAGAAGGGAAAAGGAGGATGTGGTTTATAGTCTCGAATAAAGCCGGGGAGGTGCTAAGCCCCCCGTTTATTGAGGGCCCAACCGGGGACCTCCGGAGTGCTAAATAAGAAAAACAATTCGCTCCGAACCTAGTGTGGAAAAGAAGTAAAAAAATATGTTCTTGAAAGAACGGCGAAAAATGGCACGTCGTTAAAACGCTAACGATAAAAGGGAAAAAAATATGAAGAGCGAATTTGTCTCTAAAACGAATTTTTTTCCCTCCCGACCTTTTGATTCATTGTAGAAAGCAGGAAAAAATTACCAAGTGATTGTCCTAGCACATCACAATTTACTTAATTCCATCCCTGTAGACCCTTCTCCCATACATTCGTTATTTTCATTTTTAAAGCGAATACGCTTTTCCTCGTTTTAAAGATGATGAAAATTTTAATTAATTTAAAAAAAAAATGTATTTTTTAAAAGCGAAATTAAATTACAATTAAAAAAAAATTCTATTGAAACGAGAGAGGAAAAAAAAGTTCAATTAAAAATACTTGAAAAGTTTGTATTTCTTTTTTAACAGGGTTCAATGTAAAAGGTCTGGTAGTGATGGAAGTAGACACCCCCCCCCCTTAAAAAAATTAAAATACATTTACGATTATAATCGTAATAATAATAATTCGAACTCGTAAAATAATAATTTTTTTTATTTTTTTTATTTTTTTATTTTTAACGATTTTTCTATTATAATAGTATTTTTTTGGGGTCTTTATTTTTTTATATATGTATACAATTTTTTTAAAACTATTTTCTCAGAAAATCGTAATTTTTAAACAATTTCTTTCATAATTTTAAATTTTTAACGATTTTTGTTTAATTTTTATTTTTTTAAAAACTATTTATAAACAATTAAATTGTTTTAAATGTTTTTCGTAATAAAAATTACAGTTATGAAAAAAATTTACGAATAAAGGGGGAAAAAAAATTTAAAAAAAAATATACGGAATAAAATGGTAAAAAAATACGATTATAATCAGAGTAGGGCGTAATTGAATTACAATGTAATTGAATTACATTGTAATCGAATTACTTTTTATAGAAATTAATTGAATTACATTGTAATTCGATTACATGAAATTTGTAATTAGATTACATTTTCAATTACAAAATCCGATTGTATCCAATTAGTAATCCAATTACTTTTTTCCAATTACATTGTAATTCAATAAAGTAATTCAATTACATTTTGCCCCATCAAAAACCTTAAAATCGATATTTAAGAGCCAATCTTTCTTCAAAAACCTCAAAATCAACATTTTTAAAGCCTAATTTTCGTCCAAAAACCTCATAATCAAAGTTCTACGAGACATTTTTCGTCAAAAACCTCAAAATCAAGTTTTCAAGAGCCCAATTTTCGTCCACAAACCTCAAAATCAAAGTTTTAAAAGCTTTTTTTTCCTTTTCCTTTTTTTTTGTGTCAAATATCTCAAAATCAAGGTTTTAAGAGCCAAATTTTCGTCAAAAACCTCAAAGTCGACATTTCTATCCTGAAGTCCCTTCTCCTATCCCCAGGGGGGTGAGGCAAGGGGGCTCTTATGGTACTATGATGTGGAATAAGAGCTAAAAAAAAGTCCAGTTTGTGAATTCACAACTAAGTTGTGAACTTCTCGTATCTCTAAAGAAGTGAAGTATGGATAAATTTGTATGCATAATTGCTAATAAAATTTTTCTTAATTCTGTTTTCAAGTAATATTTTGAACGTTATTTCTTCATTTTTAACTGGGTTCAATGTAAAAAAAAATTTCCTTTTAATTCTTGGGCATAAACTGGTTTATGTAACACGAGTTATGCAGGTTCATAGTGGTCTTTGCATTACGAAAGCACATAAACGGAGCTATTTGTAATTCCAGGAGGGTTTGCCAAATGGTTCGAGTTTAATGGAACAATTTTTGGTTAATTAACTTTTTTCTTAATGATTTTTTCGTTTGTTTTCAGGGAATTCCGTTTGGTGCTATATCCGGATGGTGAAGTGTTCAGCAACGACGTCAAATTCGAGCTTGGAAACGGTGAAGCCGTCCATTACAATACGGGAAACGCGTACCGAGGAACGCTTGAAGGTCAGTCCATTAAAAAATAGAATATCATGCCATTTCGAATAGCCGCAAAGCCCCTTGAACTTTCGTGACATTTTCTGACCGTAAAAATGAATCGATTAGGCCAAAAAAGGCGCTTCTTCCGCGTTTTCTGGCCTCGATTTGAGGTGTAAACTTGGCGGATCGTAAATACGTGCTTTCCCACTTATTCGACCAACTTGATACATTTCAGCGATGTTTTTCATATGAATAAAATAAGTGGAAATACGAGGATGCAATTTTTATAAGAGGATTTTAAAATCGTAAATCCGCTTAACGTGGCCTTTTCAGCAATAAATCTGTATTTTTTTTAACCTTACAAAACTTTTTCAAAATAAGTGGTTTCTTTTTTCTCTTTAATGAACGTCGGTAAAATTTTTTTTCTTTTTTTATCGTAATCCCCAGCTTGGATTCTTCTACCTTTTCCCAAAAAGTTGTGAAAAATAAGATAATTAACAAAATAAAATAGGGTCAAATTTTTAAATAAAAGGGCTTAAATGTCTACGTAGAAAGGGGTAAATGGAGGATACCTACGACCTCGAAATTTATGTTTGAACTTTCCATTTTTTTTTTGTCCAAAGTGGATTTTTAGGTTGAGATTCATGAATATTTGGTTGTTTTGGGGATTTAAATTTTTTTTTCTTTTACCACTTCCAAGGGGCCAGACCCTATCCCTAGGTACTTTTTTTGACACAAAAATTGAATTTTTTGGTTTGGCCCAAAATGGAATTCTGGGTTTTTTGAGTTTCAAAAAAACGAATCTGAAGTCATTTTTGGGCTTTGGAAGCAATTTGCTGACCATAACCAAGGGGGGACCCTTTTCCTACTTTTTTGACTCAAAAATTGAATTTTTTGGTTTGGCCCAAAATGTGAATTCTGGGTTTTTTTGGGCTTTGGAAGCAATTTTTTTACCATAACCAAGTGGGGGACCCTCTTCCTACTTTTTTGACACAAAAATTGAATTTTTTGGTTTGGCCCAAAATGTGAATTCTGGGTTTTTTGAGTTTCAAAAACACGAATCTGAAGTCATTTTTGGGCTTTGGAAGCAATTTGCTGACCATAACCAAGGGGGGACCCTTTTCCTATTTTTTGACACATAAATTGAATTTTTTGCTGTGGCCCAAAATGTGGATTTACGAGGTTTTGGAGTATCAGAAAAATGATTCTAACGTCATTTTTGGGAGTTTGAAAAAAACAGTTTCGACCATAGCCAAGGAGGACCGAAAATTTACATTCTTAGTTTTGGCCCAAAAGGTGGATTAGTGAGTTTTTTGGACGAAAAACACAAATCTGTGGTTGGTTTTATCGATCTGAAATTTTTTTTTACGACTGGTTTTACTTCTTTTTGTATAGTTAATGAGTGAAACAGTGCTTTTAAATTGTTAATTAAATAGGAAAAGAGTGCTAAGAAAGAATGCGTTGTAGTCATGCATTGGGTTAGCGTGAGAAAGACGAGTCAAAAGTGATAACTAGCTTCTCCGTGACAAGGGCTCCCCTCCGGCCCTATCTACCCTTCTCGGAACACTCCACAGGAAACATTAATGGTTAACCACACCCTAAGTATCGTCCTACGAAAGCGGAAAATTTTCATAAATAATTTTCTTTTTTTTTTAAATTTCCCGTTGGAAGGGGATCTTATCTTACCGTGTTCGCCAAAAAGGCAACTGGATTTATGGACCTTCAACCCTCCTTTTTCCCTTTCCCTCCTCACCTCTAAGCTTTTCTGATTGAAATGTCAAGATATTTTCTGACGTGAATTTCCGTCAAACAAAGCCTTTTAGCTACTTCTGAGAACCAGCTAAGCTAACAACTTGCTCTCTAGGTGGAGGAGGGTTGGGGAGGTCATAGGAGAGTAAGGATGGTAGGCAGGGGCGGATCGGGCTGCTGCCCTCGAGGGCCGGTGAGGGCCAATTTTTATTTTTTATTTTTAAGCTAAAATAGGAGCAAAAAAAAGCAAAAAATTCGAGGTACTGAAACATTTCACAGGGGCCTGGGCTATTCGAGGGAAATCGAGGTTTTAAGAGTTAATTTTTCGTCGAAAAACTTCGAAATCGAGGTTTTAAGAGTTAGTTTTTCGTCGAAAAACTTCGAAATCGAGGTTTTAAGAGTTAATTTTTCGTCGAAAAACTTCGAAATCGAGGTTTTAAGAGTTAATTTTTCGTCGAAAAACTTCGAAATCGAGGTTTTAAGAGTTAGTTTTTCGTCGAAAAACTTCGAAATCGAGGTTTTAAGAGTTAATTTTTCGTTGAAAAACTTCGAAATCGAGGTTTTAAGAGTTAGTTTTTCGTCGAAAAACTTCGAAATCGAGGTTTTAAGAGTTAATTTTTCGTTGAAAAACTTCGAAATCGAGGTTTTAAGAGTTAGTTTTTCGTCGAAAAACTTCGAAATCGAGGTTCTAAGAGTTAATTTTTCGTCGAAAAACTTCGAAAACGAGGTTCTAAGAATTAATTTTTCGTCGAGGTTTTTACCGAAAATTTGGCTCTTAAACCTTTGATTTTGAGGTTTTTGGACGAAAATTAGGTTTTACAAATGTTGATTTTGAGATTTTCGAAGAAAAATTGGCTCTTAAAATGTCAATTTTAAGGTTTTTGAACAAAATTGGGCTCTTTAAACCTTGATTTTGAGATTTCCGACGACAAAAGGCTTTTAAAACTTTTATTTTGAGGTTTATGGACGAAAATTAAGCTTTACAAATGTTGATTTTGAAGAAAAATTCGCTCTTTAAATGTCAATTTTAAGGTTTTTGACGAAAAAGGCTCTTAAAACTTTGATTTTGAGTGTTTTTAAAGAAAAATTTGCTCTTATAATGTCGATTTTAAGGTTTTTTATTAAAAATAGCGTTAAAATATGTTCAGAAAGAGAAGAAAAACTAAATTTTTGGGGGAGAGAAAAAAAAAAAAAAAGGCCGGTCTAGTGGATGCGCCCGGTGGGCCGAAAACTGCCGATCCGCCCCTGATGGTAGGAGCCATGAGTTACATGGTTTCTCCTCTTTTTTGGTTCCAACTTTGTGTTATTTTAGACGAATTTTATGTCTTTAGGTTTTTAAGGGTGCACGTGGGTGATAAACGGACCCTC